>JABUQX010081638.1:0-56954 GCA_015478945.1 Trachelipus rathkii
TCAGAGGAGAGATGTTTTCAGGGTAGGGAGTTGCGGAGTTCGGAGTCGGGAGTCGGGATTATTCACCAAAAACGCTTGGAGAAGGACGAGTCAAGAGGGAAAGTAGTCAGTTAAAAAGAACGAAACTACACTTGTTAAGACATTAAAAGTCACCTAATAATTTAACAATTGTGAATGTTAAAAAACCTATTCTACACACAGAAATAAAGTATTAAGAAAACAAAACATAATTTAGATAAATTCCATGTATTAGTTAATATTAAACAAATGAAAAACGTACATTTAGTCATTTAATAATTGAGACACTCCTGATGATATAGTGATCAGGGCGGCAAGTGTTAGTTGTGTTCGTATTGTTTAACTATGGCTCAATTTAATAAGTAAATAACGAGATTTATAAAAAAAAATCTTAAGAAATAGTTTATAAATAATGAAACAATGATAATTTTTTCTACTTTATTTTTTTTTATTATCTTTTTTTTTTAGTATTTCACTCACGCAATAAATACGCTCAGCATATGGGCAAAGACACTGAAATTCAAGCAATAGGATAGGGGTGGGTGTAAATCAAAATACCAAACCTATAAGATAATATATATCTTACAAACATTTAACGCATTATTACAGTACAGATTAGAGAAGATCAAGCTAAGCAATTACGCGAGGCTATTAAAATTGATGGGAGATAATAAAATTGAGATAGAGAAACATCATTAGACATGAATGGAAAGACAGAATTTATCCACTAGAACAGAGGTGGCAGGAAAGAAAGGAACGGGCCACACCTTAGCAGCGAGAACTAAAGTTACTTGGGATGCTTCTCGCTATAACAATAACATAACGCAACAAAAAAACTCATTCAGATGTCCGCCCACACCCCGAAGCACCCCCCCCCTGGTGCTATTCAAAATTGAATGGGCGTTCATAAACAAAGGATGGCCCTGGCACGCACAGAAGTAGACACAACGTTCCCTACAAATAGACGACTTTGCCCAGAGCACTTATGTCGGGTCTCCACAATATAACGAAAAAACAGATACACACAAGACGAAACTAATTGCTCAAATAGAAGCGCACACTGCACTTTAAAGAAGGACGGAGTCCAAGTGTGAATCACTATGGCAAGAAAAACTTGGACAGTGTTATAAGAGATTCAAAGAATCACAATATAGTCTTTTTGGACCATTTGAACTACGACCACTATCCAATAAAGCCAGGGTGGGAAACCTGAGGGTCAGTCTTCAGATATGAGAAGCAGTTACTATTCACATAAAATCAAGGGCGGTATGAAGACGTAATCTTATGTATTAGACTAGGAAGTAAATAAACTTGTGAGAGGATAAAAAAAAGATCTCTGCAGTCTAAAATTCACAGAACTATCTACCAGTTATTCTTTGTAGAGCCAATAGGCCTTAGGACAAAACGCGTAGTAGATGATGTGAGGAGTTCGCTAAGACCTTGTATTTTGTTTTATGATTAAGGACTCGAAGGATGTTTAATATGTTGATAACAGAGAGAGACGTAAGAGAACCGTTTACGTAATAGGAGATAGGAAAGTTAGAAGGTGTCTTAGAGAAGTTGAGAGTATTGAAGAAGTTGAGTTTTTTAAAATGTTTAGGACTCTGTATTGAGTGTCTAGTAAATTTTAGACCACTTGCGAAAAGTTCTAATATTGACTCCCACCCCCCCCCAGAACAGAAGCCGGGCTACGGGCTGAAATTGCCCTCTAACTAATCACTATTGCGTTACATTCGAAATTGAAGTGAAATATATAATATAGTATATATTATATAATTATTTATATAATATTATAATAAATAATTTAATAGTAAATATATATATTAATAATTGAAAGTTATATTAAAGATAGAAAATAATATATATTAATTAATATTACATAATAAATATCTCTCGACAATTTTCATTCAAGAATTTTCAAAGTCACCCGACCCCCTTCCGTGGATAAGGAATGTTATAGCAACTCATTTGTCACCAAAACTCACTCCCCAAAAATGGTGTTTCTTTTTGTTGCATGTCACCAACAATTTGAACCTGAATATTTAATGAGTTTGGTCATAAATGATCTTGTATACCAAATTCATAAACAGTCGGTCAACTTCAAAAATGTTTGCATGATTGCAAGATAATCACCTATATAAATATATTATTATATATATAATAATATATATATATAAAAATATAAATATATTATGAATATATATAGAATATAATAATTAATATAAAATATATATAATAATAGTAATAAAAATAGTATTAAGCTCATTGAATTTAATTTCAAAATTATCATCAAAAATTTAAATTATTATATATAATATAATATTATAGTATAATAGGAATAGAGGTAAAGTATATATCTAAGATATAATATATATACGATACTATATATATATATGTTATAATTATAATAAAATGTATAAAAGATATATATAAATAGTATAGATAGAATAGATTTCATCTCTCAAATCGCAAAATTTTTGTCAAAGTTCACGCCTACCCCCTCCATAATTGAAAGTTTGTAAACGAAACCATTTTTCACGAAACTCTCTCCCCCAAAATGTTTTTGCTTTTTTTCATGCCCAACTAAATTGAACCAATAATTATGTATAGTTTGTTCCAAATATTTTTACAATGTCAATTAAAATTCGGAGGTCTTTCAAGCAACTGGCAAAAATTTCATTGAGTTCAGATAAGCACCATATATATAATTAGAGACTAAGTTCAGTAGTAGGACGTAGGTGGCAGTTGGTTAAAAGGTAGATATGAAGTTTATAGTATAAAACTAGTGCAAGATTAGCGGGTTGGTATGTGAGGGAGACGTTAGGTTGCGGCTGGAAGTAGAAGTAGTGAGGTGATGGTATTGATGATTAGTATATATTATAGATGTTTTTAAATAATAATATATATAATAATAGTAAATTTACTCATGAAAGAACCAGTCCGCAAGTTACATCAAATTAAGGTAACTAAAATATAATAGTATAGATAAGTATTAATATATATCGTATATTAAATATAAGTTATAGATATATTAGATAAGTAGTGTAAATAAGAGATAGGGAGTAAGTACGGATATATGATGGGTAATAGTAAGAAGGGCTAGATGTGAGGTGAGGTAAGCAGAACGGAGTAGGTGATATTAAAGAGCAGGTGAGCGTGTGATAGTTGCGCGGCGTCTAATGGGACTAGATAGGTCATGCAAGAGAGTGCTGTGACAATTACACCTGTCCGCCACCTGAGATGTGTGTAGAGGCGTGATGTGACTGTTTTGTAAAGAGGCGCGGAGAGCGGTCCGCTGTGTGTGCGTCGAGGGGCAAGGAGCAGAGTAAACGTGCACGTGTCCGAAAAAATAGGTTCCAACTCGAGTTGTGTGGGTGTGGAGCAGTTGAGAAACAGGGCCAGCACGCTGAGACCCGTGGGAAGTGTGGTTTAGTGTGTAGTGGTGTGGTTGTCATGATGATGGTCGGGTGTGATGTTGTGGTTAGTGAGTTGGTGACAGGATGATCCAAGATGATGAGCTTTGCGAGGGTAGAGAGAGTGGCTGCATTTGTGATGCCTGAATTACATGGTGGTGAGGAGAAAGAAATGTAGTGGGTGATGTTGCGGAGGTGGATGTGTCGTCAAATGTGTTAATCACAGAATAAGGAGGGCGTGAGAAGGGAGGGTATAATTGAACGTGGAGTTAGTGTAGGTAGTTGTAGTAGTGATGGTTGGTTGTGTAGGAAGGTGTGTATGTGGAGATAGGATTAAGGGAGTATGTGATGTTATTGAGTATGGGTGGTGTGGAGGGTAATATAGGTAGTGGTGAGGCGGGAGGTGATGGGGCATAGGTATCCATTATGATGTGGAGAAGTGGCCGGGTTTTGATACTACGAGGTTAGATTAAAGATAATTGGAGAGGTTGGTTCGAGGTAATATGTGTTCTGAGGTAGTAGAGGGTAAGTATAGGGTATATGATCTAAGAGTAGAGTAAATCGTATGATAATATATATGAAGGTTAACTGCGAGAGGTGTGGAAGAGTAATCCACAGTAGTATCGCGGAAGAAGAGGGTTCGAGCGCGACCGCGCTCGAAGGGCGGCCGCGCGAGCGGAGAATGTCAGGTGCGTGGAGGTCAGAGCATGTTGGCGCTTGTGCAGGCGGTCCAGTAGCTTCTCACGTAATGTTACATGGCAATGAGATTGTAGAGGATGTAATATGAGAGGAAAGGATAAAAAAAAGAATATATATAATATATATAATATATAGATAATAATAACTATTATAGAATAATATATATATTATAAAGATATATATATATATTATAGATAGAATATATATATAGATGTGCATCCGCAAATCCATTGCAAAATTTCAAAGGCCCCTAGCCCCCCTATTAATAAATGGTATACAAACTCATTTTTCACAAAACTAGCTTCAAATTAATTTTTCTTTTGCAGTCCCCAATATTAATGATGCATGATCCAAGAAGTTTGAGCATAGATGGCAACAGTAATGACATGATTATAAACTTTCCAAAATTCAATGACAATAATCACCAATATAATAAAAGATGAAGAGAATAGTATGATAATATAACGTAATAATAAATATAGAGAATATAATAATAGTAATTTTCTTCAATAGGGATATATAAAAAATAATAATTACGTTCAGTGCGATTTAAATTAACAGCTTCAAGATTTCGCGTATCTTGCACCCTCCCTGAAAAATCCTTTCGACTCCTGAATGTTGGTGTACTCTAAGTTTAAAACAGTTAGTACTCTACTTACTTCATTGTACTACTTATAATATCAATCTCTCGGTCGTTGGATAATTCTTAATGGCCACAAAACACTTAAACCAACTCCTCAAATCTCCCTCTCTAAACACCTTCTAGCTTTCCTATCTCTTCGACGTCCTCGTCTCTTCTGGTTGTACAATAAAACATCCTTGCTTTACAAAACAAAAATGTCTGTGAAACCTCAACATCACAAGCTGGTTGGCTAATCGGGCCTCAAAGGAAACTAGTGGAGTCGGTTTAGGACTGCGGAAGACTTTTTTTCCCTCTCAGGACAGTTACCAATACAAGGTGGTCTCACGCCCTTGTAGGTGGAGGTAACTGCTCTCATACGAAGGTGCCCAGGTGTCACCGCCTTTTGGGATAGGTCGAGGTCAAAGCAAAAAGCTTATAAACTGTCCCGTGTGCTTCTAGTTCACTTGACCTCCATCTGTGCGGCGCGATGTTGTGCTTTATCTTTTTCTATAGATACCGCAGCGGCAATGCTCGTATGGAACTTCCACTCGCGTGCCCCTACCTTTACGACGCCCGTCGTACACAAGGTGCTGTGTCGGCACATGAGTTTTGTGTTTGAATGCAACTCCAACATTCGCTGCGGTCTCTCCTTCTTCCTCACCTCCTGTCTGTGAATTCGCTCCATCTTCTGTGTTCCTACTCAATTTTAATCTCCCTCACTTAAAGCCGCGTCCTTTGCCATCTGCGAATTTTGCGTTAGTTGAGGTTGGTGATTTGAACACCCTCCTTCGGGTCCCTTGGTTGTCTGTTGGGTTGGCGGTGTTTTTTTAGTGGTAGCTTGAGGACAGGGCTTTGCCGGACGTGGATACGTAAAAAAAAAACAAAGAAGAGTACTCCAAGTTACATGTATATTTGAATTTTATAACTTTATGTTAAAAATGTGCATCAGTGTTACGTATTAAATGGCTACGGTATACTATATATAATAAATTAAAGAAGCTGAAGCAGAGGTTGCGGAAGAAGTAAGATATATGTTGATATTTTGATTAAAAAATTGTTGTTGTGAAAGTTAATGACGTCATGAGTAAGTCGAAATGGAGTCGTTTTTTGACTCCGACTCCACTCCGACTCCCAACCTTTTGGGAAAATGACTCCCGTACTCCGACTTCCGACTTCCTAACCTGTTGTTTGTTTGTTAGTGTTTTAGTGTTTATGTGTTTGAGTGTTGGCAATGTGTTACCAGGGTTTGGGGTGTTGTTGCGGGTTGTTTTTGGTGGTGTGGTGTTTGTTGGGTTGTTTGTTGTTGTTTGGTCGTGGGGGTGGTTGGTCCCCGGTGTGATGTCTATTTGCTGTGGCTTTGGTGGTTACCTTTGATTCGCCGTATCCCTTAAAACGTGACCCTATCGCCCCTTTCATTGATGTGAACAATGCAAGCAATGCGGGGGAGGGACAAAGTTGAGAGAAGATTAGTTCAGTGGGGTTTAGATCGGAGTCGGCAGTTCAGTGGGAGTCGATTTCCCAAAAAGTTGGGAGCCGGTGGGATGTCGGGGACCAGGAAAAAAAACTACTCTCTTTCGATGTTACTCCAAAACATTTTGTTAACGATTCCTGATACTAGCTGTGATCGATTTACAATCAATCACACGAAAAAAATTGGGAAAACGTTTATTGAATTTTTATTATAGAAAAGACGTAACATTTTATTATGGACATTGTTTTGTAGCCAAATTTAAGTTGTTTATTTTAACTGTATAAAATAAAGGGTATAAAACTGGTTATAAAATAATTATGACTACTTTTTTTTTTTTTTTTTTTTTAGTTAAACACCACCGCTCACGGCAAACCCTATTCAAAGGGTGTAAATACCCAAACTCAACTAACGCAAATACTCAATAGCACAACCGGCTAAAGTGAGAATAAATGATAGTGAAACACAGAAGAAGAAGAGAATTCCACAGAACAAGTGGCAGGAAAGAAGGAGCACCGCAGCGAACTAGTTCTGGTTGCTAATACAACACAAACTCATGTGCCGACACAGCACCCTTGTGCTACCAGGCTCTTAAAGGTACGCAAATGATAAATTCCTCGAGCACTTGCCGTACGGTACCTATAGAAAAGAGATAAAGCACCAACATGCGCCGCAAAGATGAGGTCAAGGTGAACTAGAAAGAAACACAGTTATAAGTCTTTGGCCTTTTGACTCGACCCCTATCCAAAAATCCGGGTGAAACCTGACCCCTTCAAATGAGAGCTACTTGACATACAAGGGATAGACCTTGTAAAGCTGAAGGTAACTGGGAGAGAGAAAAAAAGTCTCGCAGATCTAACATAACTCCCAGTTCTTGAGGCCGCCTACAACCTTGTGATGTAGTTCCAAACATTTTTTTTGTTATGTTAGGCCAAGGATTTAGTATGGCAACAGAAAAACAGAGAACCGTCAAGCGATAGAAAGTAGAGAGGTCTTAAGAGGGGGATTGAGAAAGTTGGAGTTTAAAGTGTGTATTGTTCATTTAACGAATATCAACAGCGACGATGCTATCAGATATATCGTACAAAATGAAGTCAAGTTAGATACAAAACTGATTTAAACATAAGCACCACCAATCAGGGCCCGTACCAGGATTTTCCGGGTGCGCGACTTTCGCAATGTAATTTCCAAATAATAAAATAAATTATAGTAAAATATATATAAAATACATAAATATAATATATAATAATAAAAATATTTTATATATTATATATATAATAATATTATATATAATTATACATATATAAATAGGCATTGGCTGAAAAACATTTCAAATTTGATCATGCTACACCCAACCCTCTCCGATTTTAATGAAAATTTGGTATACAACCTCATTTGGCACAAAACCACTCCCTAAAAATATTAGGTTCCAACTTATTGGGGCGCAAACACCCCCCCAATTTGGGGGTTCCGCGAATACTCACTTCTTTCAAAAACTGATAACTTGGGTTCTAGCTAATGCAGAATCGAAATCAAAATACATTTAAAAAATTAGAGAAATAAAAAACTATAAAGAGCTTTGAATTCTAGTGCAGTCGATCTAAAACATTTATAAGGTTTAAAATAAAAAAAAATTCCCCCCACCCCCCCTTTGTTGATCAGTTTTAAAAAACAGTATCCTACTATAAACTGCATTTCTATGTAACATTTAACAAACATAAAAAAGCGCTTATTTGATCAATACAGAACAAATATTAACACAAATAAGTCTGTCAGTGTCTAAGTGTAAAAATTAATTTTTGAAATGGAGATATAGCCAGAAGTATCATAACAGGTTAAAACTCTTCTCTCAGTACAACTATAGTAAATATACGAGAGATAATCTACCCAATATATAAACATAGATAAATCGAAATAAATATACTACTTACAACATAACAACTATAAAATAAATAAATAATATCTATAATAATATATATAAAATATATAATATATATATATAATTATATATATAAATATTATATAATTATTTTATAATATATATAAGATTATATATATATATAAATATAAATAAAATCTTTATAGTATACATCGTTTTTATAAGGTAATTTTCAGTTTCCTTCTTTGCTTTTGATTGAGGTCAAAATCATTTTCACTGCGACTGGTCTGAGATCTCGATGAATTGGACAGAAAGCAATACCTGTAATCCGATCCTCTCTCAACACTATCCGTAAATACGTTTTTTTCGGACGCTTAATCGAAAAGGTTCTTTCACCTGTCGTGATACAGCAATACGCAAGATTATTCTAGTGAGAGAACAATGTTAGGAAACTCCTCTTGTTACACTTAGCCAAAGCACCGATCGCAGTTTTTTGGGTTTTCATTTTCACTAGCAGCCATTTACTTCCAGAACATCACTCTCATTTATTACCCGGAGGCTGAAGTCGTCTTTAAAAAGATTATGCTTTTTGTCAAATATTGCTTATAAGGTAATTGCCATTCTGGTAAAATATACTGAAGTGCAATGATAGGGTTTCATGCGAGAAAATCGATCAGTCAAGAAAAAATCAGATCATCAATAAACGGAATAAACGAGATGCGTTAGATAAACGGGACGAAGTAAGGCAGCATTACAACGAATGTTCTGGAACCGAGTTCGAATTGTTTATCAAATACTAGAGCTGTGCATACATTTTAACTTCGTGTAAATAGGTTTAAAACCTTCTGCATTTTGTATACTTTGCGAAAGTTGAAATAATGTCTTTTCACTAATTTATTGCACGACAATGTCCAAATGACACCTGTTAACCTGTTTGACAGTGTAGGTTCCAAAAATACTTAACCCTGAGAACACGGTGCCTATTTTTTGACCCAAACACGGTCGGGGGTATAACACACCCCATTTTTAAAACTCCAAAAATTATAATTTTTTCAAAATTAATTTAAATTATGAATACCATAGTGAAAATTAATATATTTTCTAACATAATAATGTATAATATTTCTCCTTTCCCTAAAATAAAAAAATTAAAAGGGAAAAAAACCAAAACACCCAAATTCAAAATTTTAATAAAAACAAAATGGAAAGATTTGTATAAAAATTATAAAAAAATATATTCCTTTGAATTTTTTGATTTTGTATACTTAATTTGTTTTTGCCTATGGTATGTTTATACTTCTGGAAAGTTTCAGTCATTTCGAACTCTGGACTCCGGACTCCAGACTCCGGACTCCATTATTTTAAGGTAAAAAAACAGATTCTTTGAAATTTATAAATTTAACATTTATTACACCTCCAAATCATTGTACGTTTTTTTATTGGTAGAATATATATTTAATATATAATATAATACTATATATAATATATATATATATATATAATTATGAATTATATATATAATATATTATATATATATATATATGATAATCTAGTAGTTGAAAAAGAGTTTTGTATGAATGCATGCAGAAGGATTGAACTGATTATTAATCAAGAACTGTTTTCTGGTAGCTATAGTGATAAATTGGATTTGTGTGGGGATGTTGCGTCGCCCCTTTGTGCCTTTTGAGAGGCAGGTACATTTTTCTTGCTCTCATCCTAGAGCGAAATGGTTGGTATTAACGGAACAAGGTCACGCGTACATATTCCAATTCGTATCATCTCGTCCAAATCAAGACCATTAGATTCTGAATGTGAATTACTGTCAACTCTCTAGCGACGTTTGTGGAACGTCATAATATTATAATATTAATTATTTTATTGTATATATTATTATTATTATACTTATATTAATAATCATTATTATACATGTGTTTTAAAACATATAACACATATAATATATAGTATATATATATATAAAATAATATAATATATATTATATTAAATATAATATTATTATATATGTTATATAATAATTATAAATATAATAATAAAATATTTATATAACATATATATATATAATATATAAAATATATATAATCGAATATATAATTATAAATATTTATAATTAGTATAAATATAATATAATAAGTACATAATATATATATATAAATATATTATAATATATATATATATATATAAATAATTAATATAATAATATATAATATATATATATATAATATATATATATATATATGTATAATAATATATATTATAAAATATATATATAAGTAATAAGTATATTATAAATATATAATATATAATATATATAAAATAAATATATAATCGTTTGTGGCAAAGCTATATAAGAATTAAATCATAGTATAATAGAACAAATCTAACGTTAAACACGGTCGGGGGACATAACCCCAACACCACTATTAAAAAAGAAAAAAAAGTCTACACTACAAACACTGTGACAATAATACCTTCCCCTCACAAATGCTTAAGCTACACTGAGCGAGAGATTTGTAAATAGTTTATTATAAAAAAGTACAATATTCCAGAGAACTAGCCGGTGCTGTCATCACACCCCGACCGACGTCAGGTGTGATATAAACTGTGTCTGAATTCATTAATAGACACAATTCAAATTAACTGTTGAAGTAACAACGAAATACTTCTGTGATATATGTTCACCAGCAGCCATCTATTTCCCAATGGAACGCCAATTTATGGCTCAAGATCTCTTAAAAGGAAAATCCGGTTCAATCCGTTCCACCATCTGTCTCGCACATGTCTTTTGATCCTCTGTTATTGTTAATAGAAACTTTATGTTTAACTCCAAAAGTTTTGTGCGCTCGGACCGAATCGAAAAAAAGTCATATGTCAGAGATGAACCTAATACTTTCCGAATTGCCTGAATTTACCGAAGAGCTGAGAGACATAGATTAAACAATGTGCTTCAAAATGTTGTATAGAGCTTTAGGATCCTCCGTCCGAATAAACAGATAGCACTCCCGACTTCGCCTCTCATGAACAGAGCTCCTCTATCATGGCTGCTAAAGTTAGCACGTTAAAACAAGATAGCCTGAGTGCCCTCAAAATTACATCCAATTGCTTCCCTACAATACAGAATGAGAAGAATTCCACGAACGGACAACGGTGACAGAAAAGGAGACACCTCATCAAACCGATCTTTAGTTGACAATCGCCACACGATTTTTATGCGAAAAACTGCACTTCATACTATACGAAAAAAATGTTTTATAACCTCTTCACTCTTTTCCTGATAAGCGACTAAGATGTGGGAATGATTACATCTGTACATGCGGACACTATACATGATTTTTGGAACGTAAGAAGTAAGTGTTCTTCAAACTGTCACTCCTTTGCCAACCTGAAGAAGGCTCAAATTCCGTCATTTTCACTGAGTTGAATAATTCATACGGGTCCATAGTCACTTGAGCCCCTTAATTAAAGAGCTGTCTAGCTTCATAAACGAATAGTAAGTTAGTTTGTATAAGTCTATTTTTGGGTCCACTTTTTTGTCTAAGCTTTCGATTTTTTTTTCTAAATAAGAGCTTCAAATAATAATATATATATATATATATAATATATATAGTATAGTATATACTATATATATATATAAATAATAATATAAATAATAATATATATTATAAATATATATAGTATAATGATATATATAATATATTATATATATTTTGTTTCTGCATTTCAACAATTGCACGGTCGATAATTTCGGGGGGGGGCTGCAGCAGCCCCCTCAGCCCCCCCCCGGCTACCCCCTTGCACCATATAAGATAGAGGATATAAGCTAAAAGAATCGGATATATAAACTACATTAATGTACACAACTGTGCTGGGCTCCACGTTGTGGGGTTCAAGGCATCAAATATTCCATACTAATTGCCGGAATTCCTAAATATTTAAATTTTGTGGCTTAACACCGCGAATAATATCGCCATCTTAAAATTCTCTTTACTGTGGAAGAATAATTTAATAAATAATTACATTTGCATAAAAATAAAAAAAATTAACATTTGATAACAAAATAGTATTTTTACGTTTGCAGGCTTTGTAGTTGTGAGTACAAAGACCCTTGATTATTTTGTCAGCAATGTTACCTACGTTATATTATAGATAGTATATAAAATATAAATATATATATAAGATATATATATATAATTATCTATATATATATTATATAGGTATATAATATAATAATATAAATATATATAATCATGTTCACAGATCTTTTGCTACGTCGTTGCTCCTCTCTCTCTCTCTCTCTCAAATATATATAATATAAAGTTATATATATATATATAATATATATATATAATATATATATATATATAAATATAATAGTAATAATATATAGATAATAATATATATTATATTATATGTAAAAATTCTTAACGCCCCACACGGAACGGGCGCTCGGATAAAAAAAAAATTTTCACAGTAGCCTCTATGAATCATAATAGATTTTAATTTTAATTTATTTTTCCTGACCTGACCTGACCTACCTAACTAACTTAACTCTAATCTTAACCTAATTTCGCCCTAGAACAGGTAAAAAAAAAAAAATAAATAAATAAATTCATTCAACCAGAACATCTATTATGTATCATAGATGCTACCCGTGAAAATTTTTTGACACGACTCGCTTCCGTGTGGCGTTAAGTAACGTCCATATATATATATAAGTATATATAATAATATATAATATATAATAAATTATAAAAATAATATAATAATATATAAATATATATAATATAATATATTAATATATATAATATATAATATATATGGTAAATCATTAAACCACAATATCATCAATCCATATCTCACAAACTACAACAGCTACCGGAAAGGAATACATGCTGGAATGCTGGCCAATTTTAGGCGGAAAAATGATAGAGTAATATTATATAACTAATATGATATAATATTATATTGAGGATTATATTTATATATATTATAATATATATAATAATATATATTTCTACGAATGGGGAGTCGGAGTCGGGAGTCGGAGTCGGAGTCGGTATCGAGCGTTTTCAAGGGTAAGGATCGGTAGCGGAGTCGGGATCGATTTCCCAAAAAGTGGGAGTCGAGCGGATCCGATAAAAAAACTCGACTCCTTTCGACGCCCAAAACAATTTTGTATAAGCTTTTTCACACAAAAATTTGAAAAACTTAATGAATTTTTATTTATAAAAAACGTACATTTTTTATTTTGGACATTGGTAGCAATTTAAGTTGTTATTTAACTGTAAAAATAAAGGTTAAAAAACTGTTATAAATAAAATTATAGCCAAACTTGTGTATTGTGCATTAACGAAATATCAACAGCGAGCGCTATTAAAATCGTACAAAATTTAAAGTCAAGTAGAGTACAAAACTGATTTTAAAATATAGAGAGTCACACCCAATATAAGATAGCTTTGCAATAGCTAAAAGAATCGGATAGATATACTATACATTATGTACAACAACGTGTGCTGGCGCTCACGTGTGTTTGTTCAAGCGATTCAAGATATTTCCGTACCTAATTACCGTAATTTCTAATATAAGTTAATTTTGTGTGAGACACGCGAAAAATATATCTTAATCACCCACCAGTAATTGGTGGTAAGATAAGTTAATAAATATATAAATGATAGTTTGATAAACAAATATTACTTTTTTACGTGCAGGGTTGTAGTTGGAGCAAATTACCTTATTATTTTGATCTCAGCGTATATATATATTATATATATATAAATATAATAATAATATATATTATATAATATATTATTATATATATATTATATTAAAATATATAAGATATAACGTTATACCGTTCAACGTTTTTATTTTCGTTTTTCTCTCTCCACTTCCCCTCACAATCAGTGTTTCCTCCTCTTCTCTCCTCACTCATTCTTATATATAATATAATATATGAATAAAATATATAATATAAATAATTATAAATATATATAGATATATATATAATAAATATATATATATAAAATATAGTATAATATATAATATATATAATAGTATAATATATTAATATATATAACTAATAAATAAATATATAATATATATTGATATATATATATAATATATAGTATATATATAATTATAGCCAGTTCTTAGAAACTTACAATGCAGATCTCAAAAAACTAAAATAGCTACCGGGAAAAGGAATAATTGCTGGAATGCAGGTGCATGGCGTGGCGCAAGACTGCAATTCAGAAATTATCTGGCAGACACCCCGCATATTCAAAAACACAAAAGCTACAGGGAAAGAAAACACTTTTTGGAACCCTTGTAAAACTGGTTAGGAAAATGTAAAAACAAAAAATACCCCCCAAAAAAAATCAACATAAAAATTGCCTATTTTGGGGGTGGGACATAGTAATATATATATATATATATAATGATATATATATATTAATATAATATATATAATATATATATATATATATTATATTATATATATATTATAAATTATATTATATATTATATATATTATTTGTGTAAAGGTATAAGCATCGGCAATATTAGGGCTCGAGCCGACGGAACATCAGGGGGGACGTTTCCTATACCCCGTAGGGAGGGGCGGAGGAAAAACCGCGACACCCAAAGACCCAAAATCCAAACGAGCGGGGGTTCTGGAAACCCTCCCCGGAGGGGTAATAGTCCTACCCTGTAGTTCGCCCGGAAGGCGAGAGACCCCGACTGCCTGCCTTGGGGTTTACTTGTTATTCTTATAAAAAAAAAGAAGCAAAATTTAATAAGAAGTCTTTATTTTAAACGAGTAACCAATAAAAGCCCTCTAATAGGCTCCTAATCATATTACTATAACCATTAAACAATAAATTTTTTTTTTTTTTTTTTTACATTTCCCTATCCAAAATTTTACCAGGATCCAAAAAATGAATCATTCGCTGTAGCTATAGTTTTTGAGATATTTTTTCAATTTTTTTAATTTTTTTTTTATACATTCGCACTAAAATGGACCAGCATCCAGCAATGTATTCTTTCGGTAGTGTTTAGTTAGATATGGATTGTGGCTCTTCTACAGGCTGACCATATATAATTATATAAATATAATATATATATATATATAATATATATATAATAAATTAGAATTATATATATAATATATATATATATATAATTATAATTATCAATATTATATAAAGTTACTTAACGCCACACGGAACGGGAGTCAATCAATCAAAAAAAAAATTTCACAGGTAGCCTCTATATACATAAATAGATGTTTAGGGTCGAAAAATTTTTTTCATACCTGAACCCTGAACCGACTAACCTATACGACATAACATAATCCGCCCCTAAATGACAGGTAAATAAAATCATTGCGACCTACAGAAACATCTAATTACTATAGAATGCTAACCTGTAAAAAAATTTTTTTGAACGACTCCCGTTCGTGTGGGCGTTAAGTAACTTTTGGGTCCAAAAAATATAATATATATATAATATAATAATATAAATATATATATATAATAATAGAATATATATATAATATAATATATTAAATAAATAATATATATATAAAATATATAAGTGAATCCAGTAAAACCACAAACGATACAACCATTCTCAAACACAATAAGCATAGATAGACCATTTTCAATTTTAAAATCTTTAATTGCGATCATAACTTAGGTGAGAATAAAAAGCACTAAAAAAAAGCGAAGAAAAAAAAATCTTTCAAAAGCTGCGACGAACGCTCGACGTGCTAGTGTCGAGAATAAAATTTTTAGTAATAAAAGTTAAAATGTTAGTTAGAAAAGTAAAATAAAGAGGTTCTGAAAGGTAGGAGAAAATAGAAAATAGGATAGTTGCGCAGTTTTTTTGAGAGGCGAGTGAATAGTATATACGCTATAATAATTTAAAGGTGTATACCGCAATGTAGGGGCTCGAGCCGAGCGGGAGTATACAGGGGGACATTGTTCCATAACCCTAGGAGTGGCGGAGAACTGTCCGCGCCGACATCCTGTCGGTTCCGATGCAATACCAAAGAGCGGGGTTCGGACGACCTCCCCGAGGGGGGAATTATGCCCACCGCCGTTATTTCCCGGATAGCGAAGACCTCAACCGCCACGGTTTGCGTTATCTCGCGTAGGGTACTCCGTTCATAGAAAAAAAAAGCAAATTTTATGTACCTAGAGAAGTCATTATCTTTTCCTATTAAATTTCATTAAAAGGTCTCGTAAATTTTATCACATACATATTTACATATATATACAATAATTTTTTAAAATTTTTATTTTATTAGCATTTCTACAAATTTTACCAGAGGGGCCAAAAGAGGTATGCCGCCTTGTGGCGAGCTATGTGTTGAGATATAATTAGTGTGTTTTTTTTATACAATTTTCCCACGTAAAACTGGGATCCAGCATGCAGGCGCGAATGGCTAGGTTCCTTGGTTCCCGTGTAGCTTGGTGGTAGGTCTTGAGATATGGATGCGATTATTGTGTTTGAAACTGATTTACACCCACACACAACCACACACAACATATAGTATATATATATAATAATAAATAATATATATATTATATAAATAAATATAATATATAATAATATATAATAAAAATATATAATAAAAATAAAGTATAGATATAATAAAATATTTTCAAATATAAAATACTAATATAAATATATAATATTAATATATAATAAGAATAGTTCAGCCTTAAATTATGACAGTCAATTTTAATAATAATAAAATAGATAAAAAAAAAAATAAAATAAGAAAAAAATACTATTTAATGTTATATTCATATATTATATTAATATTAAATTATTATTATAATTAATATTAAATAATATATTATATTATTCCTTATTATAATTATTATATATTATTATATATATAAAATAAAAAAATAAATAAAATAATAATAATAAAATAATAATAATAATTTTATTATATTATATGATAATATAATTATTATAATATATTATATATATTATAAAATTATTATATAAATTATATATATAATTAATTAATATTATGATATTAATAGAGTTAGTATATATTAATTGTCCATAATTTAAATATAATATGTAAATTTTTTGTCAACAATTACAGTGTGGTACATAGTCCTACTCGACTAAAATGCTTATTTGTAAAAAGTGTAAATATATTATAGTAATAATAGACTCAATGTTAAAATTGATCTCAAGAATTCTTTTTTCAATGTATACATAAACCATGAAAAAAAAGTCAACCAATTTTTAAAAACCCGTTCCATTTTCCATTGGATCGGAGTCGGAGTCGGGATCGGGGGTCGATGGTTTCTAAAATCGACTTGGAGTCGGAGTCGGATCGTTGTTTAAACAATCTGACCCGGGAGTCGGAGTCGGGAGTCGATCTATTTTTTCTCGACTCCCATCCCTGATAATATAATAAAAATAAAGAATAAATATATTATAAAATAATATATAAATAATATATAATAAAAAATAATAATATATATATAAAATAATAATATATTCTAAAAGTGAAAATTTCAATAAAAAAAAGGAAACTTTTGACCTGTAAAATTTTAATAGCAAATGTAAAAAAAAAATAAAAAAATAAAAAAAATTATTGTAATAATAATGAAGATAGAGAGCCTATTTAGAGACCTTATTGGTAACCTCCGGTAGTAAGAGGAGAATAGGACTTTCTATCAAGAAGTTCTTGTCTTTTTGTAACTGAAAAGTAGTAGCCCCATATGGAATAGTATAGGTGGATACGCCTGGGAAGATTGGTAATGCGGGGAAACGGTAAAAAAAAAAAAAAAAAAAAAATCACGTGTCAAAAACTACAATATCTACAGCAAAACAGGATACATAGTTTCTGTCAATGAAAGGGTAAATATTAGAAACAGTGTAAAAAAAAAAAATAAAAAATATAAATAAAACAAAATAAATACTGGGGCTATTTTTTTTTTAGGACCAGGGAACTAGTAATATAATATATTTGTAAGGTAATCACACGAGCAAAGGGGCCGAGCGGGACGGGAACACAGGGGAATTTCACCCCGAGAGCAGGGGCGGAGGAAACCCCCGCGACACCCAATACCAAAGGTCGGGGGTTCCGGAGACCCTCCCGGAGGGGAACTTGCCCACCCGTAGTTCCCCGGAAGCTGAAAGACCCCGACTCCGCCACGTGCGTATAGCTTTGGGGATCCTTAGTTAATAAAAACAAAAAAGCAAAAATTTAGATAGAAATCTAATATACTTTAACGAGTAACTCCAAAAAAGGTCTGTCTAAGTTAGGCTTGCTTCTAATCGATATTAACTAAATAATAACCAATAACAGCGCGGGTATTTTTGTCTCGTGATTTGGTTATTTTGCTAGCTATCATCGGCCCTATCAAAGGGATCCGAATTCCAAAAAGTGTATTCCGTTGTTTCGCTGTGCTATGTAGTTCTTGAGATATACAGGTTGTTTCTGTGTAGGTATTTCTGGTACGATGCCGCAAAAGAAAGTGGGAAAAGCAATTCGCGAGCAATGTTAGCGCTTCGCTCCGACCTTTAGTTTGAGATATGATGAAATTTTTAAAACTGGATTTCACCTTAATAGGAGTTGTGATGATATGGTGTAGATGGTGGTATAAGGTTAGTTAGGAGAAGACGTATTAAGTCTACTAACGTAGTATAGTATCATGTGTATAGTATAGTATTATCGGCCGTATTAATACTTATGATGCTGATGTTAACGGGTCGTTGGCGCTATGGGGGCAGGATAGGCGGTAATATATGGTGTCGAGTGTGGTGTATGAGAGTAGGGACAGTAGTATAATTTTGTAAGTTTGGAATGGAATGGGACGACAAATCGTCATCGTCATCGGGCAAAAATCGTTGCAAAGTTTGCCGAAATTTTGCGATTAATGGAGACATACGAAGGAATGTTGAACATAATATTAAAACTCATAAAACATAATTAATAGTTGTGAATCAATATAAAATTGGGTGATCTCAGATGGAATTATATATATATATATACTATAATCTATAAAATAATATATAATAAATAATAAATATAATAATATAATAAAATCTAATATATTATATATATAACGTATAAATATATCTAGATCTATAACCCAGTTCTTATGATGTACCATTCCCAGTTCCTAATGGTCACCTTTCTGTTATGCCGGCTCATAATCACCCATCTCCACACAACAATACATAGTACACATACTAGTCCACACCTCTTCTAACAACAACTACAGACAATCCCTATCCGCTAATCCAACGTGAGAAAATAATTGCCCACACGATCCTCTCGTTCGTAGAAGCACAAGGGACGGTGATATTGGCTGCCTACCACCCTTACTTTTGCCAAACGAAGCAATGCATGCCTCGGAGAGCGTAAGCGCCCCTCATCCTCGCGAAAATGTATAATGTACTGTATATGAACAGTCATAGAACAATGTTAGGAACGATGAGAGAGGTGATGATGATTAGAAAGGGCAAATTGATTGCTCCTCTGTGATTAAACAAAGATGAAAAGGAAACATGAAAATGAGTGGGTGTGTGATAATTTCGTTTGCGTGGAAAGGAAAGAAGGGATAGAAGGATTGCAATCCTGATGAGGAGTTGTGTAGAGACATGGTAGATTTGTTGGTGATATTAGAAGCTAAAGGTAAATTTAAGTTGAAAAGGTCAAAAATGGTGTTCGACAATATGCTTAGGGTAATGTTGAAGAGAGAACGATTTCTGGGATAATCTGAAGATGTTTGGATGGGACATAGAAAATCCAGTATGCCAAATATTTGTGTGGCATTCACATTTTTTTTTTTTTACAGTCACCACCACTCACGGGCAGAGGCCTATTCAAGGGGGGGTTTTTTACTCAAAAGTTCACACCTCAGCGCTAAATCCTAGTCAGGTAATCAGCACCACGCAGGTTAAAAATTTGTAATATTCTCAATTTACTGTTAAACTAACAAGAAATAAAGAATCCAAAAAACAGAGTGGAAAAAGTGACGCACCACAGCGCAAATACTAGCCTGGAGTCCAATGCAATCACATATACTCTGCGCAGATACAGCACCTATTGTGCTATCCGAAGGGCGCGGAAAGGTGTGCTGACGCCCGAGTGATAGAGTCCCCTCGACACGTTTTGGCCGAGGCCTCTGCGGTGAGCCGTTAAGGATAGAAGAAAGCATCAACTTCATTATCGCCTCGCAAACGCAAAATAAGTTGAACAAGAAGTCATAAATTGTGGGGGTTGGTAGTTGACATGATGTGACCATCTGAGTTTCATTTTAAGAGAGTACATCGGAATTTTTTATTCTTGACGATGTTGGTATGGTTGTGAATAGAGACTTAGTTCATTTGCCAAACATACTCCCATCAACCGGATTTTTTTAAGTTGTCAACCGCGATCCACCACGGCTGGCAAGACCGTTATTGCAATGCGAGGTGGGTGTACGTAAGCAGCTCAAAAGTTCTGACCCCTAGCGCAAAATACGCATTACAGCTAAGCAGAGCAGGTTCTTGATAAAGTGAGAATTAAATTCCAAGTAGGAAAGGACAGGATAGGAGGACGAGCTAAGAAATCACAAAGACAGCAGGTTGGGAAAAGGAAGCGAGCCAAACATGAACTACCTGATTACCGTAATGTCAACACAATACTCGTGGCGCAGATAAACACCTATGTGCACGAAGGCGCATAAGGGTTGGTACGGCGCAGGGATAAGTGCACCTCGAGCAACTGCCGCCGGTGCGTCGTAGGCCGGGATGGGATAGAACGTTGAAGTGGCATGGCAGCAACAATGCCTTCTCGCATAATGAGTAGAGGGTCCAATGAAACTCTGTGTGCGGGGAGGAAGATTGGAGGTTCGAATGAACTAGCGGGTTGTTATAGAGGCGGTGCCTGGTTGGGTGTCGTGCCTCGCACCCTTGTCCAAAAGCTAGATCTCCGCGAACCAGAGCCCCTTCCCCGCGTCCGCCCCCCCCAGAGTTACATGGAGAGCAAGCCTGATTAGCACATGTCCTGCCAACATGCCGAGGCGCCGGAGAGACCCTTTGTACGCGCCATGCAACTCCAAAGAAAGAGCAGCCAGACACGTCCTAAGCCTAAAAAGGCTCTAAAAAACGCCATCACAAGTTCGATAATCCTGCGGGCGCCTCGGCCACATACCCGAACCGGTGAAGGAGGGTCCGGAAACATCAACTCCCGTTTGTCTCAGACAAGTTACAGCAGCCCACGCAAACAAGAAGCCACTTCACACAATCCGCCCAACAGTGCAGACGACAGGAACGTCCCGAAAGACGACATCCACATACAAGCACTGAGAACCAGAGATTAAAAGTTGCGGCCCCGCTCTCTTCAACAGAAGACGCCCAGATACTAGTACATCTTACTAACACGAGCAGTATTCCCTCTACTCCGCATCAGCGACGAAATAACGTGAACAGAAAAAAAACCAGAGCATTCAGAAGTAAAGTGGGACTAAATTCGTTAAGACTAAACCGAACCGAACAGCGGCCGAGCATCGCAAGAGTGACGATGGACAACTAGACTCGCCGAACATTAACCGCCTGCAGTCTGAAAGATTATTCGAACCACAAAATAGAAAAGAAGGCACAACAACGCTACCGAACTATACAGCGACACCCAAAACTCCATGGTCACAACGGAGCAGACACTACTATGCCACAGGCCAACTTCACAGAAGCAAGCCAAGTCCTCGTCCCACTCCACTAACAGCGCGCATATGACGAGCTGAAAGGAACGCCTCTAGAATCACGCCCCCTGGACAACTCAGTCACAAGTAAAGCCCCCTTACAATAAGGACGGAAGGACCGACGATCAGCCCAAAGAGGAGCTGGTGAAAACACCACTGACAACCCGAATGCAATAAAACCGGAAGGCAAATCGCCCTGCCACAAAAATTCATTCGCCAACCGCTCAACCCAACTTCTTCGGGCACCTCATTGCCTTCCAACGCCCAAACTCCCCACTCCCACCCAACCCAGATCCCCCCGTAGCCTAATACGCTGACAACACCATCAATACCCCTCGCCTATAATAACCATAAATCCCCCAGTGATCCAGCCGCAGAAGCCTCCGCTGCCACCCCGACGTAGCCAACCGCGGCGGCCGACCATGAGCTTCCAGATCTGACGAACCCAAGATGAGAGGGTGGTCAACACAACGTATATCCCAGCCCCGAACGACCAGGACCTTGCATCAACCCCTCATGGCCTAATCCTCCACTGCCGCAACGGCATACGCGACAAAGATCTGCTACGGCCAAACCAGTCCGGCGTACCTCCATCTCGTCGGGACTACCGGCTCACGCCTTCATGCAGATAGTCGACAGCTTGCCACCTACCACCTGGTGACCATTGCGCGAAAGTGTCTCGACTAGAGCAGCTCGACCTACATTATACAATACCGACGCTACGAGCCGCGTTCCGACATGAAGAAGCAGCGCCTTGTCAGTGGACCGCAATCAATACACAAGAGGCACCGCATCGATATAAGCAGCGAAACAGCGAGTATCTACCAGAAACACCACTGCACAAAGATCCTGACATGGACAACTAGCAAACGAATCGGTTCCACCAAAGATACATGCAGCACCAACCCCCAAGTACGGTCTCCTAACGCCGCACCACATCACTCCTTTGGAGGAACCACGACAAATGGAATCAAGCAACGAGTAACCCTGCACCCCCGACGCTAGCTGACATGAAATAGCGAGGCATAACAAACCCAGAACAATCTCGAACACATATCAAAAAACAAACCGCAACTCTCCCGAAATGGCCAGACGAATCAAGCGCACGATCGAAACCATCCGATGCATGACGAGAGCAAAGCACTCTTAGTTTACAAGAAAATCAAGAACGTAAAAATCCTAGATGAATCTAACAAATGCCCTTAGCCGCAAAGACTACATAACCTGCTCATTCCCCATCAACGAGTACACTACCTCCGTCCTACTCTACATACCTATATACCACCCACAACACCCTACATCCTACCTGAACAAGATACTGCCCAATTCTAATCACGCAAACTGGAAACCTTTACATACAGTCCCGCCATAGAGCAATATTTTCATACATTTACCGAACAGAACCTACCAACAATCGTTACCAAACCGATACCACAAACAGCCCTCAACTCCCATAAAAATACCTCATTTTTCATTCCCGCAGTATACATATATATTACCCATATTCATATATTACTACATATTATACCCATACTCCATTTATTAACTTCCTACTCCCTACCCACCCATACAAGTCCAACACTGGCTACCTTTCATACGAATACCCTTTATAGTCAACAATCAACAAATTCTCAGCATCAACATCGGGCTAGCCACAACACATTCATAAATCGCGATCCATGGCAACTCCCGTCCTCCACCCCCTAAAACATCCGTGTCACACCTTATAACACTGCGTAGAGATAATACATACATATATATATAAATATAAATAGTATACACTTGTGCTAACAAATAAGGTATAAAACACCATGGGTATAAATAAAAGATTAAATAAAATAAGATGGTTAATGATAAATCTATCTCAGAAGACAGTTTACCTACATACCCCAGTAACACACTACTACCTGGGAAGAATCCATACAGACAAAAGCACAAATTAGGGTATAATAAATATATAATATATATATTATTAATATAATAATGATATATAATATATAATAATATAATAATATTACTATAAACAGTATACTAATAAAGGAAGTAATAAGAGATAGAGAAGAAGAAGAGAGTAGGATATAAAATTGAAATAGATTTCTAAATATTAATCAGATCCATTAATCTGGAGCACAGTCATTAACTATAGTACATTACGGTCTAAAAAATATAGCTATGATAATATAATATATAACATTAAATTATTATTATAATTATTATTAATTATTTATATTTTTAGTTCTAGATATTTTCACAATATCTTAATAGTCGTTGCGATATTATATCGCAAAATAATCGGCGAAATCTTTTCATCCGAGTGCCTTAACATGACCCTGAAATGAACTGACTACTGAATCACTCGCCCATCAATAATGTAGATAATATACATTTATTAATTAATATATAATATATAATATATAGATATTATATATAATAATAATATTATATACTATATATATATATAAATTAATATAATAATATAATAATATATTAATATATTAATTAATATAAAACTATATAAATATTAATATATAATAATAATAAATTAGGATGAAAATCCAGTTTCTAAAACCTACAAATTATAGAGCTTCAAAATCAACTAATCTCATGAAAAACTACAAACAACATACCGGCGAAGAAGAGATTACATTATAGCTGGAATGTACTTCCCAAATTATTTAATGTGTGAAAATGTATATATTAAAAAAATAAAAAAAAATTTAATCTCAAATCCAATTTAGACTACATCTTGAATGGCGAAATAGAAAATACAATTTATTTGGAATTACCTGAAATTAAAAAATTAATAATTAATAAAATAACTGAGAAAAATAAAAGAGACAAATAAAAAAAATAAATAAAACACCAAAATAATATAATTAATAGTAAATTAATAATATTAGTCATAAGATTAAATAGATAGAGAAGATTAGTATAAATGATGTAATACCTCTGATTTAATTTATATTAGTAGTACATTACATTAACTTTAGTATATTGTACCGTAATTAATTGTGATCAACAAGTTAACGGTGTGCATTACATAAGGCCAACTCGAACATAAAGTGCCTATTTTTTCACATAATAATTGTAATAGTATATACTAATTAAAGTACTAAAAATCATTATCATATTTTTTGAATTTTGCTTTTTGATGTCCATGTATTATAAATATATAAATGAGCACACACAAAATAAGAGAGTACATTAATCTGGAACAAATCACAGTTCCATTCCATGGGAGAGTCGGGCGGACCTCGCGTTGTGCATGCCAAACCTCGACGCAATCTGGACCAGATGCCGTTTCATACAAAACGACCGTCGGGGTACTTCGTGACCGTACGCCGCACGCGCAACGTTATACGGGTGGTACAACTATTCTCGGAAACTCCCCCACCTCCCCTCCCCGAAAAAGGCATACCGAGGACATACGCTCTTGGTAACGTTGAGTGCCATAGGGGGTTATTCGCCACCCACTTAACCTATTCACAAAGTTATCGAAACTATAATCCCCAGTGAGTTTACCCGACAGGCCGAAAGCAACTCTACTGCGTAAATACTCATTTACATATAATTAAAAATATAATACTAATCTGTGGACCAAAAAAAAATAAAAAATTATACAAAATAATTAATTATAATTAATTAAATTAAATAAAATTCTATTACGAACCTTTTAAAAAAATTTGACAAAATTTTAACAAAAAGTTCATTAGTCAAAAAATAATGATAAAATATCACCTAATGAGTAATGTTTTTTAAATTTTCTTAAGATTTATGTCAAGACACCCACGCAATAATTTTACACAAGGATTCACAAATGTATTCACCTTGGACTTATGTTAAAAAAAAAAAAGCACAAAATTAACTTTGAAGTATCGCTACTTTTATTTAAACGATAAACCAATAAATCAGGAATCGTCTAAAATTCAAGGACCCATGTGTAGAATAACCTATAAAAAGCAACAAGCATATCTAACAATAAAATTAATTTTTTTTCAATGTATAAATCTCATGTAAATAATCGTACTGTTGTACATGTATGCATATCGATAAAATTATTCTACCGAACCCACAATAATCCCCAATTATAATCCCTTTTACGCGTAGTCTAATATGATATATTTTATTAAGAGAATAATACTATTTAATATAAAGATAATCTCTAAATAATATGTAATATAAATAATTATGCAATAACCATAAATTAATAAGAAATTATATAAAGAAGAATAATAATATATCTATAACTATAATATAAGTATCGAATAATGAAATGAGCAAATCAAATTAATACGAACAAACACATACAAGAACTATTATCATTCCTAACCCACGTGACCCCAGGATCCTTAAAAGAAAATACCCAACCCCCCCAGCATTAAAGCAAAGCGAATACCTCCACGATCAGAAGCACCCCATACGCCATCCCAACCCCACCAGTGAAGGGTATACGAATTTGAAAAAAAAAAAATGTCATTTAAGCCTACAACCACCTCCCTCCCGAAATAATTTTACCTAGTCAATATATATCAATAAATATTGATTGATAACTTTCATAATGAAATTATAAAAGCATAAAGAAAAAATAGATATAGTAAGGACTAATAAATAGCATTTTAAAATAAAATTATCCTCTAATAAATAAGATAAAACAATAAGAGAAATAATACATATGTCTACCCAATAACGCATTCTAAAGTTTATCGTGAAACAAGAACCCCCCCTAAAGTGACCAAGCAGAGGCCAATCACAAGTGCTGATACACAAACGAGAAATGCCGGATGGGACAATGATAGAGTGCAGGCACGGGGATAAGAAAAGATTGGAGGTAGTCAAGCGTTATAAAATAGCACAGTGTAAGTTGTCAGATGGCTGTTGTGACATCTTGTGGAATAACATTCACTGTGGAAACTTATTGACAGAGAAAACAACTGTGCCCGTTTAGGACAACAGATGGCGAAACCCCTGAAGGTTAATTGTTGTTCCCGCGTCGGAATGAAAGGCCTAACCCCGATTGGTAACCAATGTGGAAGTGCGGTGGATGTGAAGCGATTAGAGAGTTTAAGCAATGAAGCTAAACGTAGTTAATATCAAGATATGAAACCTTCTTCATAAAAACAATCTTTGAGGAATTTGACACGAACGAGAGCTCATAATAAATCTATGATTCAAACTTTATCCCTCACTCGCAATTATGAAACTGACAATTCATCTCCATCATAGTCGAGACAACCTTTTCATCATAATGGAAAATGAAATTGCTTCCAAAGCTGTTCTCAAACCCGAAGGAAGAGCGTTCAGCATTTTGGAATGAGTAAGGTTTAAGGAACCAAAAAATGCCGAACTATGCCAATCAAGAAAATGAATTGCTGTCTGGTCCGGAAAAAGTCAGATGGCGAAGTGAACGACCAGTCATCCAAGTTGGAAGAAGCTATACGGCCCCGTATGCAATAACTGTCATCCACATCCCTTTATTCATCATCATTTTAATAGTCGGGGCAAGCAGAGAGACCTTATAACGTTTCCCATACTTTCGACATCCTGCCCTCTCCTGGGACGGTGAACATGCGCCCTACTCTTTCTGTAGATCAACGGAATGCTCAAGAACCCGTCCGATCCCACCACGGTGCCCTCAACCAATAGGGCCTACCTTCGGAAATTTGAGACCAAGACGTTGTTGACCCTTTGCCTCATCTATTCCTGGGCCAGTAACAACCTCCCTAACCGACAATTGCTCCCACCTAGGGACGTACAAGAGGAACCTGTTTTTTTTTTTTTTTTATTTTCCTTCTTTCTCTTCTCTTTCTCTCTCTTTCCCCCTCTTGAAAAGAATGGTATAAAGGCGTTATGTGAAAAAAAAAAAAAAATGCAATTCCTCCTATAGATTTAACCACAAGAGAACTCATACATAGATCCAACTCCAAAATTGAATACATAAAAATATAAAGTGTAAATTCATATGACTTTGATTCATCTAATAATTTGTCATCTATCTCACTACAAAGCGGCATCCAAAAAGTATTCGTAACCTGAAAAAAGGCTAAAAAAAAAACAGTTTTGCATCCTAACTGGGAGACAAAGAAAAAAGCAACGAGCGGCTAAAAAAAAAAAATAAATATATTTTTGGGGCACGCCCTTGAGAGGATGCATACAGCATTTGTGGCAAGTCGGAAATGTTTACGTTCTTAAGGTACAAGCATAGCCATATCTAATGAGTACATCGGCAATTAGCCTCTGCATGGAGAACATACATGCCCATCGCGTGTTTAACAGGTTATTGACTGCGCATAGACGGACGAACATTGCCCGCGCTGCCGCACAGACCAAATTTAGGTTGATTCATTATCGTACAATATAAAATAACCGGATGTATAAGATTCTAACATTATATATTTAGATTATATATATAATAAATATATATATATATATATATATAATAATAAGGCTAGAGGTATATATAAAAAATATGTAATATATAATAGGTAATTAGAGTAAGCAAGAAGAACATATATAAAAAAGAATAAAAAATAGAAATAAAAATATCAGATAATAGTATAATAATTATAGAAAAGATATTATAGTAATATAGATAGTAAGATATATAAGTATAAAAAAATAAAAATAAGTATATATATAATATAATAATCTAAATATAAATAGTAAATATATATAATTAAATAGGAGAGTAATAAATAAATATACCGGTATATAATATATAAAGATAATAGAATATAGAAATAGAGAATATATAACAAGTAGAAAATATTGAAAATAAAATAATATAAAAAGAATAGAAGAAATATCGACGTTGTTCGTTTTATTAATTTACTTGTAACAACTTGGAATAGGGGGTAGCCAATAATAATACCTTCAATTATACAAACGGCATAAAATTTCCAGTAAAAGAATAATGGTTTAGCACTTCACTTTGTTCCTTGTCCTTTACGAATGTTGTTATTGTTTTTGTCTCAGGTAAGACATCGGCGCTTATATGCAATGAAATCCAGTGGCGAGGGATACGCGCAAAGGCTGCAGATCGAGGGACCGGCCAACGGTTCACACCAACCATGGCGCCCGCACGCCGGAAAGACCTCAAACCACTAAAGTACTCTAACCGAAAAACAAATACTCAAAGACTTATGTCAAAAAGGTTAAGCTTTACTTTCCAAGTTAAAGAATGTATTTAGAATTGAACTGGAAATTTGTTTCGTGCCAATGAAAAATAATATTTTATGTATTTGGTGTTTAATTAGGCAGGACAGAGCGTAAATTATGTTTAAACCAGACAGTCAAAAAAAAAAAGCAAAGGAAAGCACTGCAGGGTGAAAGGTTCAAACAATATAGTAACCTACAAAACAAAGGATAGAAAGACAACTAAGAGAAAGCAATGTTTTGGGGCTAAAGACGAAGTAGGAAAGACACAAAAATACATAATAAAAGTAAAAAGGAATAAATCTTTTATACATATTGAAACAGGGTCGGAACGGGACTAGATCGGAACTGGAGCCGCGGACGGGGACATTTTTGTGGAGCCTAGTGACTACCAGAGGGACACAACCCCATCACACCTCCCCCTCCCACCTTAAATGAAAAAACGACTGAAAACATCCGGTACTTGTTTGATAGACGTCCACCCCCTCTTCATAATAAAAAAAAATCCGTACTCCATGACCGGGCCAAAAAAAAAAATATATGTTTACATAATATCAAATAAAGGTCATTCAGAGAATTTTTAAATGATGGATCCAATAGATAAATTTAAGGACGTCGCAGCTCTGGTTAAAATAAAGTTTTGGGGGAAGAAAAACAGTTAGAATCCACGCATGAAAAGATAATTTTAAGATTTTGATTTAATAAGTAAGTAATAATGAGCTTAAATAAGCTTATGGAAGTTTGCAGACTAAAATATGAAATATTACTGTGTGAAAAATAGGTTCTGAGCTTACGTGAATACATCGGAATACAGAATAAATAACTTAAATATACTCCCAAATTAATAATCATATTAATATTTAATCGGATAATATAATTATGATATAGGTTGATAATGAAATGAAGATAATTCAAATTTATTTTGACTGACGGCAACAGTAGAGTAGACGAATGAACGATAGAGAGGTCTCGGCTGAATGGACTATTTTGTGTCATTGGGTTTGTTGGCTGCTTGTTGATACGACCCTGAAATGAAAGCCATAAAACTAAGTAATACACAGAACATGCTATGTATTCAAATGATTTCCTTATATTCTAGTTAAATGTTTTTTCAGATTACAATAATATAAAATAATATATCTAGCAATTATAAAATATCACGATAATATATATATATAGGATATATATAAATATATATAAACTATAAGTATATATAAAAAGAAATAATAAAAAAAAGATAAAAATATAATATATATAAAATAATATAGCTAACGCTATCTATAAGTGACCCAAGACGAAAAATCATAATAGTCACGTGATTTGTAAGAATGTTAGGGAAATACATTATAAATTGGGGGAACTAACCTGGACTAACCAACCACCTAACCAACTAAACCCCTAACGAACCAACCAACCAAACTAACCTAAATTAACCTAACCTAATGACTGCGGCGAGCTTATAATGTCCAGGTACATAAAAAATATATAAATATATAATATATATATAAATATAATAAAAAATAATTAATGATATATATATAATAAAAGAAAGGAAAATAATAAGAGTATATATATTATATAGAGATAAGAAATATATGATAATAAAAAATAAAAAAATAAATATAATATATATATATAAGAGGAAATATATAAATATATATAGTAATATAATATAACCGGAAGGTAGAAGAGATTAAATTCGGGAACGTATTAGCTTAGTGAGCTAGGAAGAAATGATTTAACTAGTCAATTTAAAAACACGCTGAGACCGTTCTTTTGGGGACGTGGAGTGGCCTAGGGTAGACGCAATCCGACGGAACGGCAGCAACCCGAGTCTCAATCCCGCAGAAATACGGAGGAACACAACACCCACACCACAAACAAAAGATCTCGCTTTGATCGGGGAAGTTTAACTGACTTTTATGAGCCTTTATTGATCGAATCTGTGCCATCTACTCATTTTACGATTTAAACGGCTTGGAAATTGTTACCTTTAAAATTTGAAGAAGGCACTAAAAAAAATAGATTTCTCAGCAGCATAGTTTTAGTTGTAAACATAACTTACTACATCTGTAATTTAACTGTGGAAATATGTTCATTTCATGTTTCACTCATATCTTGTTTCTTCTCACTGATACCATGACAAGCAAAAGATTTATTTACTCTGAAAGTATCAAATATTGTAATTATATTTACTTGAAGGAAACGTTCTTTTACATAATTGTGTTGCATAATTGTGATCAATTTAAACGTATACAATTTTAAGTTGAAAAAATATATGTACTTAATGTTTAAGCCTATTCATGAATCACGCCAAACACGCACAGCAGTTAATTAGTATCTCGGATGATTTGCTAATTTTTAATATTCTTTCAATCTTTTTTAGAGATATATTCGACAATATTTAACAACAATAATTAATTTAATACATGAGTTGTATGGTTAAAGTACTATAGGTAGCCCACTTAAAACTTTAAATAAAATAACCCAATAATTAATATAATGACACCCAGTCACTTCCTTTTTTCTCACTAAGCTTTTGTAAGTGTACGCACGTGTCAGATGTTTCGGTCGAAACCCCTCCATCATTGTTGAACCTCGTAAATTTTTGCCTGCTCTTCCCCATTCATGTTTCTTCTCTCATCTCGATCTCTTTCTTGGCGTCCTCTCGATATCCGATCCTCGGCCTCCTCACCCCCACTCTCGCTTGTATATATTATTGTTCTCATTTTCCAAGAGATGTTCCAATCCATTAGTAGTGGGTACAGTTAGGCCAGTCCTCTATTAAATTTACCACATCTCTAATCAAGTTCCTTGGGGGACATCGTTCTCAGCTCCAAAGCATACCCAAAGATATTGAAAGTGGTCTGTCTGTTTTAACCACTACTATTACATAATATTCAAACAAAGGTTGTTTAACTCTTGCAAACAATAACTCTTCACGAATCTCCAAGCATACATATTAATTGCCTTTTGACTCGATGATTGGTGGAGCGCTTAGCCAATCATAATACACTTAATCTAACTCCCATCATATGAATTTTTGTGACCATAAAGCAATTTTTGCATTCCCGAAGCCCAATGTTCATGATTGTAAACAACGGGTAGGCTAGCCTAACTCTCTCTCGAGTTAAATATTTATAGTCATACGTAAAGGATGTTCAACCTGATCATGTGAAATCATTGTTCAAAGTCATAATGACGTCACTAATTTACATAAAGTGGTACAAAAACGGAATAACTCATAATTTGTCATATTATCAGACATTATTGTTTAACTATTTAGCATTCTATTTTAAATAATGGTAAATAGTGAATACCTTTTGTAACTAATTAATATCATTTTACCTTATGTATATTTTTTTAATTTGATTTCCTCAGACTTTGGCATTGTTCTCGGCTGCAGAATTTATGTGAAAGAGATTTTGAACCGAACTATCGCTGATAAAGATGGAGGTTTACTCGAAGGGGATGTACTCCTTAAGATCAACAATACCGCAACCGATAATTTATCTCTGAAGGAAGCTAAGAAACTTCTCGATGGGACTAAGGAAAAACTGCAGCTTCTTGTTCGAAGGGAGAACCCTGGAGGATTTTCCCCTCATATGTCACCTGACCTTAATACAAATATATATATATATATATACTATATATATATATATATATATATATATTATATATATATATATATTATATATATATATATATATATATATATATATATATATATATATATGATATATATATTATACTATATATATTAATATATATATATAATATATATATATATATATATATATATTCAAACCAGGAAGAAAATACAATATTTAGTGTAGTTTCAAAGAGAATGGAAAAAACGTTTAAAAAAGCATTAAAGAATTAAGAAATATGTTTGCTTTTTATTCTTGAAATTTTTTAATTTAAGAAGCAGTGCCCATTTCATTCCAGTGCCCAATGGTTCACCTTTTTCTTAACGTTCATATACACACTCCTCTTCCAGACAACACCTTACAGACATTATCTTATATCCCTATGTGTGACGTGTGGGGTAGAACGAATTTCCCACACCTTATGTTCTACGTGTCGTAGAAGGCAACTAAAGGGACAGTGGTAGTTGGGTTAGCTGCGCACTACCACTTATCTCATGCTAAGTATGCTATTGTAGGCCTCGGGCATGGTCGTGATCGCCGTAAGCGACCATGTATTTTTCGGCGAAATTGTATGAGTCGTTTGGGTACATGAAATGTCAGAGGAATAAATGTCGAGGAGAAGAGGAGAGAGGTGATTGATGTATTTAGAAAGAGTAAATTTGATTTGCTCGCTGTGACTGAAACGTAGATGAAAGGAAACTGTGAAGATGAGTGTTGTGGTGTGAAATGTGTGTGTGTGCTGGAGAGGAGAGGAATTAGGGGAAGAGAAAGGAGTTGCGATTATGATGAGTGACATGTGGCACTGAGCTATGGTGGATTTTGTTTGTGTGGTACTAGAATTCTAATGGTTAAATTTAAGTTTGAAAAGGTCAAGGTAAGTGTGGTTGTAAAATATGGCCCTTCTGAGGGTGATGTTGAGGAGAGTGCCACTTTCTGGGATAATCTAAAAGATATTTTAGATGAGGTGAGTAGGAGCTTTAGATTGATTGTGTTGGGCGATCTAAATGGTTGGATAGGTGATCAGAAATGAGATGGTATAACAGGTAAATTTGGGGTGAGGGGAAAAAATGAGTATGGTAGGAGGGTGATTGATTTCTGTAAGGAAAGGGGTGTGTGTGCAAGTACTACTTTCTTTAAACACAAGAGTATTTATAAGTATACTAGAGTTGGTGAAGGTAGAGATGGTATCGAAGTGAAAAGTGTGATTAATTTTTTGTTGGTGAAGATGTTGAAATATGTGATGGATGTTAAATCAGTGAGGGGGATGGGATTATTGGATCATTATGTTTTATTTAAGATTAAGTTAGTGTGGCTTGGATGAACAGGAAAGAGGTAAGGAAGTATGTGGGAAGAATTAAGAGTGAGCAGTTAATTGACAAGGTAATAAGGAAAAGTATTTAAGAGCGCTTTCAAATAAATCAATTGAATGTGAGCAAGATGAAACTGAACAAATCCGGGCACAAATGAAAGAAGCCTTTGTTAGTAGTGCAAGAGAAGTATGTTGATGTGCTTAAGTAAGAAGTAAGAATCTCAACAGGGAATGGTGGAATGAAAAGGTGATGCAAACGGTTAAAAGTTAGAAAAGAGGCGTGGTTGAATGTGCTGAAAGCAAATGATGAGGTCTCAAAAGAAAGATATTTGAAATTATACAAGGAGGAAAAAAGTAATACTAAAAGTTGCACGCGTACTAGAAAAAAATAAGATTTAATGAACAGTTTGGAAGGAGGATGAATGTTAACTTACAAGGGAATTGGAAGCCTTTCTGGAAAGAAGCGCGAAACTTTAAGAATGTGAGTAAGGGGAATCTGCATTGAATAGGGATGGTGCTTTCGTAACTGATAAAATGGATGTGATAAGAGTGTGGAGAGAACACCTCGAAAATGTGCATAACATTGGCAGTAATGAAGAGGTGAAAGTGAATGTATGTGGGTTTTTGGTGCACGAAGAAATAGGTATTTTGAGGAGGAGGTAATGGGTAGAGTGAGAAAGGTGAGGAATGATAAATCTGCATGCATAGATTGAATTACTGGTAAAATTATAAAGGATGAAAGTGTGATGGTGATTGAAAGTATTTGGAAGTTGTGCAACAAAGATTTTTGGAGGGTGTAGTTCCGAGCGATTGGAGGAGAACAGTAATAGTATCCTTATATTAGGATTAAGGAAACTGTAGTAACTATAGGGTGATTAGTTTATTGAGTGTTGCAAGGAAGGTATGTGCTGGTATGTATGGTTGAAAGTGTACGTAGAGTAACCAAAGGACTGATTGGTGAAGAACAAGGTGCATTTAGAAGTGGTAGAGGATGTGTGGATCAAATATTTATATTGAAACAAATGATTGAGAAAATGCGAGAAGATGAATGGTTTGTATTTAGGTTTAATGGATTTGCAACAGGCGTATGACAGGATTAATAGGGAAGCTCTGTTGCAGATGTTAGTGATATGTTTAATTTGTATATGAATGAGGTTATGAAAAAATTAAGAGGTGGGGGTGGCAGGGGAAGGTGTTAGAATGATAGTGAATGGAAGTGAGTGGATGGTGTCTTGCTTATTGTATGTGAATGATTTGATTTTGTGTGGTGAATCTGAAGATAGTTTGAGAGATTTGGTAGAGGGGTTTGACAGAGAGTGTAAAAGTAAGGGTTTGAAAGTAAATGTATATAAGAGTAAGGTTATGGCAGTGAGTGAGAAGTGTCGGGTGAGCAACTGGAACGAATATATAAGTTTAAATATTTAGGATCAATGTTGGATGAAAAAGGAACGGATGATGCAGAATGTAGTAGGAAAGTTGTGAATGGTAGGAAGATGGCTGGTGCAATTAAATCCTTGGTGGATGTGAAGGGACTAATATATATACAGTATATATATGCAGTATATATATATATATATTATATATATATATCTTTATATGGTATATATATATATATTATATTATATATATATATATATATAACATATATATATATATACTATAATATATATATATATATATAATATATACGGTATATATATTTATTTTATATATATATATATATATAATATTATATATATATATATTATATATATATACTATAAATATATTATATATATATATATATATATTTATATATAATATATATATATATTATATATATATTATATATATGCATATATATATTATAATATACTGCATGCTTTAACTTTACTTGGTTGCCTTCGCTCCTCTCCTTTAAGAAACAAGGCGTCCATGAATATTGTGCCACTACAGCAGCCCAGAAACAGAGATCCATCAGAAAAATGCGTCAAAACTAATTCTAATGTCCGTTAGGTCTGAACAGTCTAGCAGATAACACCCCAGGATATTTATTTTTTGTTTGTTGAAGAGATGTTCTCTTCATGCCCTCTTAGGGTAACTAAAATTCTGTGTCGTCAATTGTCTGGGAGGGATATCTTTGGCAGTAAGGGGAGGGAGCGTTTTGAATTTTATGTTTATATTCTTGAAGGGAGGGATTGTGCCAAGAGCTTAAACGGAACATTATTACTCTGGTGTGACGATCCAAAGTTTGTTCTGTGTGGGATATTTCGGTTGGACGTGCCTTGAGTATTGTGTTATTTGGATATGCGGAGATCGTTCTTTAGATTAACTGAGTGTGGATGTTTTTAATGTTGGGAGTATCTGGAGGCGGGTGAGGGAGCGTGTTGTAAATGTTGAGTAGTACAAAGCTGATGTGATCCTTTTCCTCGGTGGAAGGGGCTACTGTAAAGTATGATGTAGGAGGTGGTCTATTGAAAGTGACATGCTGTATAATTGGCAGCTTATCATGTCGAGATCGGCTCTTACTGGAAGAATTTTTGTTTCGGTTGGTAAGTGGTGAAGGAGAGACACCTTGCTATTATTGTAAGAGCTTTATTTTGTACTACTTCTAGTATTTGCTTATTAGACTATGATATTGCTAGAGCCCAAGCTGGTGATGCATAGTTTAAAAAGGGGACGAAGGTGCTGCTTGTATACTATTAGAGGGTTTCTTTGTTTTGGCCAAAATTTGTTCCAGTTAATGTTTTCATCGCGTTTAATTGATGTGTGGCTCTAGATGTAATATTGTTTATGTGTGGGTTAAATGTTATGTGTGTATCGAGGGTTAAGCCCAAGATAGTGGGTTGTTTATTACCAGGGAGTCTAATGTTTGAAAGAAGCACATTTGGATGGGTCTTGGATTCTCTTTTATCGGGTGTAAGTAGTGTGATAGAGGATTTTTGAGGAGATTCATTGTTCAAGTTGATTTACATATTGCTGTATTTATGGAGGAGTTTTGGGCTATGATTGTTGGGTCGTATGCTTAGCTGGCAATTTGTATAGATGGGGTTGCGGGTTGAGGTAGGTCATGCATAAAAAGATTGAATAATGTTGGTGATAGAACAACAAAGAAAATTCAAGTAGAGGACTTGATTGCTAGAAAATTTTAAGGGAGAATTGAAGCATCTAATTAATGTATTCGAAAATAAAGGAAGGATTTTAACAAATGAGTAAAAATTCCAAGGAGAGTGAAAGAATGGTAACTGAAACAAATTATTTTTGTCAGCCATCTATGTTAATCCATAATTCAGAATTTTCATCAGAACTGAATGCCTGATATTAAAAGTTAAGAATGCTCTTTGTGAACTAGGACCTAAAGTGAATAACCCTATCAAATAGGGATGATTGTTGGAAAGTTAGATAGTTCATCGGATTCAGGAATTATTTCTTGTGGTATAGAGAATGGTACCAATTGGAGCACGCAGAAAAATGATTGAAGGAACACAATCGGCTATTAACTTTTTCACTTCGTCATATTCCACAGAGGTCATTGCAGCCACCTTATTAGCCTCCAGCGCAGCACCATCAAGATGGTTTTCTAAAAGAGAGACCGTATCCTCCGTCGGTCCGGGGTACCGAAGACCTTTAACCCTAAAAATCCTCTTGGAAAAAAAATTGAGTAGAATTCCATAATGCGTAAGATAGGTCAAAAATCAAGTTTAACAGTTATAGAGGCAATCCCTTACTATCACATAATTTTCCAAGATGCTACTTACATAGATACAGCTTTGCCTCCCACTAAAGCGAGTGTTTAGCTCTTATTTTCTAATTTAAAAATAATAGAAATCTGATCTAAGAACACATTAATTAAAGGAGAATTTATTGAAGCAGTTTTATTTTTAAGAAACTATTGTTTTAATTAAAATTGTTACTTATGTTCAAAGAAGAATTATTTTAAAAGTTGGGAAAAAAGTAAATTATAATTTATTTAAATTTTGAAAAATTTCTTTTCTATAAATTATTTTCTAAATTATTAATGACAAAGTCAGAATAAAGATGTCACTAATAACTATTCTTTTTAATTATACCAAAAAAATTATTTAACTTAGGGAATTAATTACTCTGTAAATGGAGAAGGGAATATAACTTAGAGCTGGAGTCTGAACCGGAGCCTTAGTCGGAGTCGGAACCGGCAAATAATTTACCGGTCCGGAGCCCTGGAGATTGATGTTATGATAGTTTTCTCAAGAATACTAATTACTACCTTCAAAAATAATTTTAATTTTAGTACTATAACAAATAATAATGATGATAATAATAATAATAATAATAAAAATAATAATAATAATAATAATAATAATAATAATAATAATAAAGTATTTTTTAGTTTCATTTGTTTAATTGCAAAATTCTTAAAAATAAACTTTTACATAAAATTGAATAATTATTATTACCTTTTTATTCAAGTTCAACACAACATTTTATTCATTAAATTACATGCATTGAGGTACTTTTTAATACTTTATATATTAATATGACAAATAGTTCGCAATGACGTAATAGGTGTTAAGAGTTACGTGCTTTGTAAATTTTTACTACTGTGGTATAAAGGTAGAGTGACTTGAGTCGCGAGGCAAATGGCCAGGGTTCGATATCTATCAGATTCTAGTTTCCTTATTAGAATAGGGCGAGGCCCATAAGGTGCAAACGGTAAAGATTGATCACGTGTTCGAAAAACGCAGGTTCAAACCCCCTCTAATGTGGATCTTGGGGGGAGTTCCCCTCATCGAATGTGGCAATGCCCCACGAGGTTCAAACTTTCTTTAAATAAAAAAAATAATGCGATTTATTTAGTGTCACGTGATAAATTTTTTCAAAAGGGGTGTTGCCCAATTCGTAGAAGAAAACTCTATTTATTAGAAGTTGTTCCATAAGACAAGTAACAAGGATAGAGCCCTAGTCCCTCAACACCCAAATTGATCACTCTACCGTTTTGTTATTATTATTATTATTATTAGTATTATTATTATTATTATTAATTATCTATTTTTTATTATTATTATTATTATTAGTTTGATTTTATTGATCAGCCCTACATGATATATATTATTCAAATTATTATTTATTATTATTATTATTATTATTATTATTATTATTATTATTATTATTATTATTATTATTGATCACCCTACCTTTTGATTATTATTATTATTATTATTATTATTATTATTATTATTATTATTATTATTATTATTATTATTATTATTATTATTTTTATTATTATTACTTACAGATGGACGGAGTCCGGATTTTAGTGATACTCGGCCCAATTACTCCACGCAAAATTTATACGTCCAACCCCCTACAAGGGGGGGCTCTGACGTCATGAAAAACATTCCTTTTCATGAACTTGAAGCCAAAAATAATTTACGAAGGTACGTTCAGTAACTTAACATTACACTATTATAGTTAATATATTCTAAAATAATATATCATTATTATATATATAATTATTATATATATATACTAGTATATACAATATCGGGTCTATATATATACAACATATATATATATCTATATTACTATATTTTTAACTATAGCTATCATACAATCCTTTCTCTCTCTGAGTGAGTCTTTATATATATATATATATTACTATATATATCATAATATATTATATATTATATTAGCGCTTTATTTTTGCACTGTTTAAATATTACACTGTAACCTTTGGCTGGTAACCATATGATATTATATATAGTATATATTAGTACTACATTCTTTAATATATAGTATATATATATATACTACATATAATATTACTATATATTATATTAATATTATATATATTTTAAATATATACTATACATCATAATATAAATACCATAATATATGAATCATAATTATTATACTTATAAAATTCGTTAATAATTAATGTATTATATAATATTATATTTATATCGTGTAAATGTATTTTATTTAACTAATCTATGTACGCTGGTTTTTCATTAAAACTTTTTTAAAAAATTTTATATTTAGTACATAATTTTTCATTTTCATTTTTACATTTAAAATTGAACTTTTAAAATTTAACTTTTATTTTTTAACTTTTTTTTTTAAAGAAGAAAATTTTGGTAGTTATTGCCGGTAATGGCAATTGTGGGATATTATTTTCGGAATTAGGGATAGGATTTACGGATGGAGAATAAAGTGGGAGGAAGATGTCCTGAGACTGTAAGAGCCTGTCTATCTAATTATTTCCTTGTTTTTATTATCATTTATTATATTGTTTTATTATATTATAAATATTGAGTTTTAAGAGCTATTGCAACTTTACGTCCTACCTCTTGGCTCCAGATATGTAAAAGAGGATTTCATGATTTAGAGCTTAGGAGGGAGGGTTCCAAAGTAGCATATCCTTAGGAAGAGATAAGGGGAGGGTTCTAGAAACAGCATATCCTTAGGGAGCAGGAGGGGGTGTTCAAGAGGCGCATATCCATTTTTTTTTATCATTATTGGGTTTGAGAGGGTATCGCATCTACACACGTAACATTCCCTCCACTGACTATAGCTTCATCATTTCTTGTTTCTACTTTTGTTTTTAATTATTCCTTAAGTTACAATAACAGCTGAATTTTTTAATATTTTTTATCAACTAATAATAATAACAATTATAAACTAATGATTGGTATTTTGTGATGAAAGTGCGTGATTTGTACTAATAATTATCCGGTTTTAAGGTTTTGAACTAGTTAGTTGTAATTTTGCTTGGTGCGCAGGTACCCCAACCACCACCAGGGTTTTCCGATGGATGGGGGGTTTGGGTTTGAAGACCTGAACTCCCCATCGGATGATGCTCCCCCTCCCCCAAGGCCCCCTTTACCACGCCCTGAAGATTACTTCACCCGAAATGCACCACCTCACGGGGGAGGGCCTCCTCACCACCTCTCCGATCCATCACAGTCACCCGCAAAAGATAACGGACCCCCACCGTATGTGTTTTGATGCTTTGATTCATGCTTTTAACTCTCCTTTGCATGGTTCCTTTAGTTGCTAGGTCACGTGCTCAATTGACGCTTTTGCCCATTTTTTAACTAACAAAATTCTTTAATAATTTGCTTAGTAGCTCGTATTGCCTTCACATAAAGGGTTCTGTTTTGTTTGTTGTTGTTTTTTTTGTAGATACCGCTGTGTTTATCACTATTGTATTTTATGTGTTATGTAGTAGTATACGATCAACTTTTGACGTTTCTACTTTTAGGTCATTCTTTATTATAAACAAATTCATTCTTAAACACGGCTGACCTCCATGAATTATGTTAATTTTAAGCTCGGCTTTAATACATTTTTATATGGAATAATTATTTTTAATATTTTATATAACATTATGAATTATGTCACTATAGATTTGATTTCAAAATAAATGTTATTGTGTTTATAAGCAATAAAGTAAACCTCTTTACTTTTAGTATATACTTTATTAGTAAACCTCTTTACTTTTTATACCTTTACTATCAAGATTTCCTTTATTAGTAAACCTCTTTATTTTTATTAGTAAATTTCTTTACTTCTAATATTTTCTTTATTAGTAAATCTATTTACTTTTAATATTACTTTTATTAGTATAAACTTTTTTGCTTTATTTACTTATTAGTAAATCTCTTTACTCTTATTGTTTATTTTTAGTGGGAAACATTTTTAATTTTATTATTTATTTATAAGTTAACTTGTATTTGTTAACTTGTATTTATTTCCTTTTATTAACTAAAATTCTTTACTTTTATTAGTTAAACCACTTTACTTTTTACTTAATATCTTTATTACTTTTATTAATAAACCTTTTAAGTTTTAGTAAAACCTCTTTACTTTTATTATTTACTTATTAAGTAAACTTCTTTTCTTTAATTAGTTAAATTTTTTCTTTTTTTTTCTACTTTTTAGTAAACCTTTTTCTTTGTTTTTTTCTTTTTAGTAAAACATTTTACTTTTATATTATTATTAGAAAACTTCTTTTCTTTTATTAGTTAAACCTATTAATATTATTAGTGAACCTATTAATCAATATAAACTAAAATGTCTGATCTTTCTCTTTGAATCGTTCTGTGTATATATGAATAGTACTTATAACCCTTTAAATCGAACGTAATTGCCTATTTGTATCTTATGGGAAAATTAGATCTTAATATATATATATATATATTATATATATATATATATATATATATATTATATATATATATATATTATATATATATATATATATATATATATATATATATATATATATATATATAATATTAAATATATATATATAATTTAATTTGGGTATATCAGTTGTATTTTTTGGTAATTGTTTTAAAAAATATTTTTTGTTTTAATGTGGTTTGATATATTTGTATGGTGAATAGTTTCCTAGTGATCGTTAATTCATGTTTTATTATTATTATTACCGTATTATTATTATTATTATTATTATTATTATTATTTTTATTATTATTATTATTATTATTATTATTATTATTATTATGTTTTTTGCTTTGTTTTGTTTTTATTTATTTTTTGTGTTGGCATTTTTCTATTAGCATTAAGATATTATTATTATTATTATTATTATTATTATTATTATTATTATTATTATTATTATTATTATTATTATTATATTCTTTTTTCTTTCTTTCTTTCTTTCTTTACCTACCTCTTCTTCCCAAGACTGGGAGTAAGGTGCGCTACAAGCATCGGAAAAAAGAAAAGCAGTAGGAGGAATATGACAAAAGTCAAAGAAAGCCCAGCCTTACCGCCCCCTCTGTACCATTAAATGGTAAGAACTCGTCACAGACAGAAAATCCCACCCTAGAGCTTCATGGGACCGCGACAGCGCCCTCACTATGGTAAATCGTCAATGTAAGGTTCATCCACCTGGGACAGACTTACAACCATGATCCCTCACAACCAAAAACCCCGCCATTCTCATCCTTCAGAACATCGTTCACCGACTCAATCCACTTTCCTTCGGTTCTCCCAGCCGGTCGGTTCCCAACACACTCACCAACTATACATTCCGCTTAACCACCGACTATCATCACCTTTCCACATGACCAAACACACACAAGTATTACTTTCATTTATTCTCGCCTCACCCCTTTCTTCACACCACACACTCTCTAATAAGTTTCATTCCTCATTTTATTTAATTCTTCTCACACCTAGGCATGCTCCTAAGTATTATTATTAATTATTATTATTATTATTATATAGTCATTTATATATATTATTATTATTCATTCATTACCATTATTTATTATTACTTTTTTTGTTTTTATTTAGTTTTTGTTATTATTATTTATTATTATTATTAATTATTATTATTATTATTATTATTATTATTATTATGTTATTATTATATTATTATTATTATTATTTTTATATGTTAATCATCATCATCTGTACCGTGCTGATAAAATTCTTCACAAAAACAAATTTGAATCCCAACATAACGAGGATGAAAACTTCTTACTTACTCAAAGTCTTAAATGGTTTCTAAAAAAACAACCTTCAGTCGTTTGTTATTTGAAATATCATCAAATCTCCTTCATCTTCTCCCAGGAAGGGTGTTGTCACCGTCAGTGGAACCAGGTTCGACATCATTTTGACTTTTAACCATTCTTTTCTTCTTGTAATTTCAAAACCTTAAGAAGAACTTCCGTCAGTATAATTGATTACTAGAAGCTAGTCTTCTCTAGTGTTTTTTTTTTCAAAACACAAATCATGGGTTGCTAGTTAGGTCGCCCTAGTGAAGAAATCTCTTCTCTGTTGTGAGAAAAAAATTTCTTTGTTGGATTTGTCTATCGTGAAATTCAAATTCATTGCTGCCAGATTTGAAGGTTTTTCCAAATTCATTGTTGCTAGAATTTCTTTTACTTCAAACGATGGATAACAGCATATAAAAACGCTTTCTCTTTTCAGAGGCCTTGTTAAATAATCCTTTCAGATTTCTTCCATCTTTCTATCTTGTTCTTGCTTCTCTTTTTCATTTCCCTTTGATTTCATTGCGTACACACGATCAAAGTCAAATTACTTATTAATTTATAAAATCATATAGGTGAATGATCGTCTTATACAATATCCATTTATATTAGTTACAAATTATTTTAGAGTCATCACAAAATTCTTTTGCGAATGAAGTCTACAAACTAAAATTTTCAGTCTTTTTTTATATCTACTTATCTTTATTTTCAAACCATGGAAGTATAAAAAAAAAGTTATGGCTTTTTTTATATTAGTTTTTTAATTTTTATAATTTATTGATAAAAATTATTATAAATATTTCTCGTCATGTAATTGTCGATTTTTACCACTGACAGTTTCAGACGGAAGAGAAATAGGGGAAATAATGGATTGGTAAGCTAATGTAGAAGTAACTTTTTCACACACATTTTTTTTTTTTGCAGGCCCGAACCCCGGTTCGTAAGCTTTAAGAAAGAAGGAAGTGTTGGTATTCGCCTTACAGGAGGTAACGAAGTAGGCATATTTGTAACAGCAGTTCAACCGAAGTCTCCAGCGCAGCTTCAAGGTCTTATTCCAGGGGACAAGATTCTGAAGGTTAATGATATGGACATGAATGGCGTGACGAGAGAAGAAGCGGTTCTCTACTTGATGAGTCTTCAAGATCAGATTGATTTAATTGTGCAGACACGTGTGGCCGATTATCAGCATATCCTTTCCAGTCAAAAAGGAGACCTTTTCTATATTAGGTATTTTAATTTTCTTTATTAAAGTAATGTAAAAATGGGTTTCTTAACTTATGGGTCACGATTCAAATTTGGGTCGCCGTTGCTTCTTGGAAAAAGATTTAAAATATATTTTTTGTGTTTTAGTTTAAATTTTATAGCAACGCGTATAAAACATAAGCATAGGAGCATATTTATATTTTTGCATCACATTTTTAAATCTCACAACAGACCCATGGGTCGCGAAGTTGATCGTCTTGCTGATTTTATGTCGTGGCCAAAAGGGGTTAAGAACCTCTGATGTGTGGAAGGGTTTTAACAGATAACGGATACACCATTCTCTACTTGAGACTTGCTTTTTTTTAGAAATCGAGTAGAGAACTAAAAATTCACTATTCGGCCAACAATCCGTACGGCCCGATGCATTGTTGTCCTGAATAGTAGCTAAGAAGCCGTACAGTATTTATGAATAGGGTTATCTATCTATTATTATTATTATTATTATTATTATTATTATTATTATTATTATTATTATATTATTATTATTATTTTAAAAGTAGTACGGTAACTTTTGCTCAGCAGTAGAGCACTTGCCAAACTAAGCAAGAGACCCAAGTTCGTCATTGGTCGTTCTTGTGGCTCCGTCTTGTACAGACTTAAAAATTAAGTTCACCCCCTTTTAGATTTGGGCTCTGCCGGGGGGGGGGGGGGGGGGGGGAAGTTAAAGGAAAGCAGATTAGCCTGTTAAATAATTATCTTGATTTATCTTGCATATTAAAAGTTGACAATCGGAAGCAAGACGAAGAGATTTCCCTGCCAAATTTCCTTCAAAATTGCTAAAGGTTTTAGTAATTTTTTTTTGTGGTTGCGTATGTATGCTTGACATATTATTTCATAGAATATATTAAATTTGAGTAATAATTAAAGGGCCTTCTTCTGCTTCTTTAAATGTAATTTTAAACTTTATGAAATACATTCGTAAAGTCCATTTTTTCATGCTGCACTATCTGAAAAGACTCATATTTCCCATGTCATATTCGAAAATGATTTCAAATAAAGATTATAAAATTAAATTCGATCCTTTAATTATTAATTATTGGGAATGGAAACATAAAAGTAATATCGCACATAAACGCATCCCCCAACCTATCCACAAACATCCATACACACATTCGTAGATGTTGAACATCTGGCATCAACGTATGTCACAAATTTCCCTTTGGTTTGTAACTAAAACCGAATATAGAGGTAACCTTTAAACTATAAATTTGAGGAGATAGGAGAGAACAATAATTAATTGAATTAGTGAATTGAAAAAGGTACTGGTCCAAAAGCCTCATTTTGGGATATTTGTAAATGTAGCTTTTGTTTTCATGGATAATAATGCAGGCAATTTGGCTATGGCTAGCTGCTAAATTATCAGGTGGTCTTATGTTTAAACTGTTCATCTCAGTGTGGACTTCTATGCATTTAGCATTGATTTATTGTTTTATCTAAAAATTGCATAACCTGTTAAATAATTTATTAATGGAGAGAAAATGTTATAAAGGCTCTTCCATGGAAATATATATTACATTTACAGAGTTTGGTAACCAACTAAAGCTGTCCAGTGTTCATCTTAGAATCGTCATCCTCTTTATTATTATTTAGTTTATATAATCCTTCGATATAAAGACTCTCGACCTGTAGATGTCAGAAAAGCTTGTGTCAGTTTAGTGTTTTTCTCGTTCCGTCCTCTATTTATTAAGTTACGTCGTTTATGATATCTGCTTACGTATTAATTATATTAGATACATGGGTTTATTCGTAGTCTGCGATAGCAGATAGGGTTTAAATTGCTGACTAATGATTATATATTGCGGTTAATATTTTAACCAATTCTTGAAAATATATATATATATATATATATCATTATAATCACTATATATCCTACTACTATTACTCAATAGTAAGGATAGGCGGAGGTGATATAGCTCCTAATAGAATAACTAAGTAATATATATATATATATATATATTATAGTCATATATAAACATATCTATTATATATATTATAGTTGCCTACTATATACCAGTGGTATATATATATTACTTATATACTATATACTATCATACTATATATACTATATTATATATACTACATACTATATACATATAATATATTATATATATAACTCAGTATACTATCTTTTTATATATATACCTAATATAATATTATAATATATATTCCAGAACCCATTTTCATTATGATCCAGCGGGAAGGTCTGAACTTAGTTTCAGATCAGGAGATATTTTTAGAGTTGGATACTTTACACAACGGAGTGTTGGAGGGTTGGCAGGTAAGAAAGTCATTATTTATATATCTTTATTTCTGTTTTAAAACTTATTGTATTTATAGTTTATAACTATATATATACTATTATAACTAACTATATATAACTACTATATATATATATATAATACACTATAATACCTATTATTCATATTATTATATAATAATACTAAGTTAAGTAATAACTAATATTACAGCCAACCTGATTATTATCTTCAATCTTCTATTATTCTATTACCTTCTATTTTCCCAAAAATGGGAGTAAGGATGCGTAACGAGCCATCGGAAATGAAATAAAGCAGTAGGAGCACATTGCGACATAAGTCCGACAAAAGACTCCCCAGCCTTACGCCCAACATCAGTACCATTAATGAGTGAGAACTCATCGCAGTCTCAGAACTAAATCCCACCCTAAAGCTTCATTGGATCAGCGATGGAACCCTGCCCACTAACTGGGCATATCGTCAGTGTACGGTTTATCCCCTTGGCCCAGGTGGGCCACAACCATTACCCCTACCTAGGCAATCCCCCGCAATATCCACTCCTGTTATATCACCTTTGTCTGCTCTGTCCTCATACCAGAACTGGCGATCTTTCTCTCCTTCAACATTCGTTTACGACTCAATCCACTTTTTTCTCTGGTTCTCCCAGCCGGTCGGTCCAACACACTCGCCACTATACATCCGCTTAACCAACCGACTATCATTCATCCCTTTCCATATGGACAAACCATCTCAACATTACTTTCATTTATTCTTCTCTCATTTCCCTTTCTTCACACCACACCTCTCTCTAATTACGTTCATTCCTCATTTTTAGCAATTCTTCTCGCACCTAGCACACCCTAAGATTGTCCATCTGAACACATGAACTTTAGATCTTATACTTCCTTATTCCAGACCATAGTCTTCACTACTATACAATAACACAGGTTAACAACATACCTCATGTAAGACCCTAGCACACATACTAAGAACTTAGTCCCTTTACATTCACAACGATTTTAATTGCAACCAGCCACCTCCTGCCATCACAACTTTCCTACTACCACTCTGCATCCGTCGTTCCCTTCTCATCCAACATATACCCTAAATATTTAAACTCAGACACTTGTTCCAGCTGCTCCCCATCTAACAAAACTTCACACTGAGGAGTGTCCTCACTCACAACCATAACCTTACTCTTATCCACGTTTACTTTCAAACCCCTCTTTACACACCCTGCCAAATCTCCCTTTACGAATTCCTCTCAAACTCTCTTCAGATCGCCACACAGAAACCAATTCATCACAATAAGTAGGGCACCTCCACTCATCTCCATTCTCCCATCATTCTAACACCATTTTCCTGCCATCCCCACCTCGAATTTTTTCATAAACCCCATCCATATACAATTTTGAATAACCACCTGAACCAAAACGTTTCTCACTCAATCTATGTTTAATCCTTTAAACCAAAATTTTAGCTCTTGAACCATTATTCTTACAAAACGCTTAACTAACAGTAATATATACGTTTGACTAAAATTCAGAAGCCTACCACCAACACCAATATATCACTAACACCTGCCATAAACTTCCCTATTAACTCTATTCATACGCCTGTTGCCAAATCCATAAAACCTAAATACAATTTATTCTTCTTCTCCTCATTTTCTCAATCATTGTTTCAATGTAAAGATTTGATCCACACATTCCTCTACCACTTCTAAAACGCACCTTGTTCTCACCAATCAGTCCTTCAGTCACTTTCGACGCACTCTTTCGACTAAAATACCAGAAATATACCGTCCCTACAACACTCAATAAAACTTATCCCCGTATAATTTCTACAGTTCCCCTTATCTCCCTTACCTTATATAAGGGGTACTATTACCGCTCTCCTCCAAATCCCCTTGGAACTATACCCTCTATAAAACGCTTCCAATATTCAACTCCAAATCCAATCAATCACTATTTCGCCTCCGTTCTTGATCATTTCACAGAATTTCATCTATATCTGCAGATTTACATTCTTCAACTTTCTCACTCTACCCATTAACCTCCTCCTTACTAATGACCTCATCCCCAAAATACCTATTCCTTCTTGCATCATCGAACCCACACACATTCACTATCTACCTCCCCATTAGGCCTAATATTGTGCAGATTTCGAAGTGTTCTTCCACACTCTCATCACACCCATTTTTACCATTTAAAAAAAACAACGTTCCCTATTTCATTATTCTAAGCAGTTCCCTGATCTCATTTCTTAACCTTTCGCGCTTCTTTCCAGAAAAGCTTCCTATTCCCTTGTAAGTCCCCATTCATCCTCTTTCCAAACTGTTCATTTACCTCTTTTTTTTCCTCCTACGTATGCATCTTTTAGTATTCCTTTCTTACTCATTATATAATTCCAAGCATCTTTCTTTGAGTCTCATCATTTGCTTTTAGTACATTTAACAACCCCCGCTTCTTTTTTACCTTTAACCGCTTGCATCACCTCTTCATTCCACCATTCACGGTTAACATTCTTACTTCCCTACTTTAGCACATCCAATACTTCCCTTGCACTACTAACAATGCTGCCTTCATTTGCCCCAGATTTGTTCAGTATCAACTTGTTCACATTTCAACTGATTTACTTGCGAGGCGGCTCGTACATACTTATTCCTTATTGTCTTTGCTTACTTAACTTCTCGCTCTTAATTTTACCTACTTCCCTTTCGTATCACCTTCCTTTTCCATCAAAGCCCCACTAACTTAATTTTTACATTAGAAACACATAATATCCAATAATCCATCCAAACCCTCGACTGATTGAACCATCCAACCACATACTTCAAACATCCTCCTTCTTCACTAACACTAAATAAATCATACTTTTCACTTTCGATACCCATCTCTACCTACACCAACTCTAAGTATACTTATGGATACTCTGTGTTTAATAGAAAGTATTACTTACACACATAACCCTCTCTCACAGAAATCAATCACCTTCCTACCATTCTCATTTCTCCCGCCACCCAAAACCACCTGTGCTATACCATCCCTTTTTAGATCACCTATCCAACCATTCAGGCCCCCAAACATCAATCTGAAGCTCCTACTCACCCCATCCAGAACATCAATTCAGATTATCCCAAAAAATCGACTATATATATATATATATATTATATATAATTATATATATATATAAATTATTATATATATATATATATATATTATATTAATATATATATATAATATATAAACTATATAATAGTATAATATATATTATATATATATTCATATATATATATATTATATATGTATATATGATATATATTATATATAATTATATATATATAGCTAAAGTTATATATCTTTATTTCATGTTTTAAAACTTAGTTGATATTTATAGTTAAAAACTTTAAATGTTTTTACTTAAAATGTGCTTTCAAATTTGCAAAGTACCAAAAATAATTATTTAAAAAAATATTTTCTGATTATGAATTATTTTAAGATTGCAGGGACCCTTACAAATAAGTTAGTGAATATAGATCATTTGCTTGAAGGTAAAGATTTTACGCCTTTGGAGTCGAACCAGTACATGTTGTAATATTAATCAAGCGTCGGGTAAGTTGATTCTTAGTTGCTACATGCAGTGGTTCAACTCCCAGAGATGGTTAGTCTTCTTTATTCTCGCAATTGATCTATATTCCTAATTATAAAAGTTCCAAAAGTTATTTACTTTAACTGAGACTTTTTAAGACTTGATTTGGATATTGCAATTAAATTTCACCAAGTTTATAAATGTGGTATTTATTTACAGGTTTACAGAATAGGACGAAATAACCAAGAAACTCAAAAAGGAACAATCCCAAATAAGGCCCGGGCGGAGGAACTTGCCACCGCCCAGTTTAACGCGGCTAAAAAGGAACAAACACAGTCTGAGGCCCGAAGTGGCTTTTTCAAAAGGAGAAGGAACTCTAGGAGGTCAAAATCTCTGGGCAAGGTGAAAGATTTTTCATTTAACAGCTTCGATGAGTCTAATCATATTTTGTATATTTACCCATTATTACTACCCATATATATATACTAATATATATTATATATATAATATATATATATATATATATTATACTTTATATTATATATATTTATATATATAGTATTATATATATAGTCTATAATTATTATATTATATATATATATATATATAGAACAATATAATATATATATATATATATTATATTATATATAATATTATATATATATATATTTCTTTCTTTCTTTATTCTACCTTTTTTTCCAAGATTGGAGTGAGGTGCGCAACACGGCCATCGGAAAAGAAAAGCAGGTTGAAAAGATAACACAAGTTCGAAAGAAAGCCCAGCCTTACCGCCCCCCTGTACTTAATTAGTGAAAACTCGTCACAGAACAGAAAAATCCACCCTAGAGCTTCAGGACGCGACGGGACCTCACTATGGTAAATCCTATCCAATGTAGGGTTCATCCCTTGCCCAGGTGGGCCACAAACCATGCCCCCATACAAACCCGCCATTCTCTCCTAATCATGCACCTTATTCTCGCCTCTGCCAAACTCTACATTTCTCTCTTCAGGAACATTCTCGTTCACGAACTCAATTCCACTTTCTCTCGGTCTCCCAGGCCGGTCCGGTTCCCAACACACACTCACCATTATACATCCGCCTTAACCAACCGACTATCATTCAATCCTTTCCACAATGACCAAACCATCTCAACATTACTTTCATTTATTCTCTCATTTACCCCTTTCTAAAAACCACACACACATCTCTCTAATAAGTTCCATTCCTCATTTTATTAATTCTTCTCACACCTAGCATGCTCTAGGATTGTTCCATCTGAACACATTGAATTTAGATCTATACTTCTTAATCCAGACATAGTCTCACTACCATACATTACCGCAGGTAACAACATACCCTCAGTAAGACCTTAGCGCACTCAAGACTTAGCCCTTTACATTCACCAACGAAATAATTGCACCAGCAACCTTCCTGCATTATCACAACTTTCCTACTTACACTCGTGCATCATCCGTTCCCTTCTCATCCACACATACCATAAATATTTAAACTCAGACACTTGCTCCAGCTGCTCACCATCTAATATACCTCACACAGCAGGACTGTCCTCACTACAATCATAACCTTACTCTTATCTACGTTTACTTCAAACCCCTCCTTTTACACACTTTGCCAAATTTCTTTACCAATCCTCTCTCAAACTCTCTTTCAGACTTCACCACATAAAACCAATCATCCGTGTATAATGGGTAGAGAACCCTCCCTCTCTTCCTTCGTCCATTCCTTCTGACACCCATCTTCCTGCCATCCCCAATCTCTTAATTTTTCATAACCCCGATCCATATACCAAAATGATAACCAAGGAGACATAGCAATGATAGTACATCCCTGCCACTCCGCTATTAATATTAAACCAATCACTTTGGACACCATATATTCTTACACACGTTTCACCATCGTCATACATTCTTTAGATTCCATTTAGAACCCTACACCAACACCATATATCATAACGACTGCCACAGACTCCTATTCAAAAAATATCAATAATCTTGCAAAATCCATTAAAATCCTAAATACAATTTATTCTTCTCCCTCATTTTCTCAGTCATTTTTTTCAATTAAAGATTTGATCCACAACATCCTCTACCACTCTTAAAACCACCTTGTTCTTTACCAATCAGTCCGTCAGTCACTCGACGTACTCTCTCCACCAAAATACAAGCATATATCTTCCCTACAACAATCAATAAACTAATTCCCCTATAATTCCTACAGTCTCCCCTTATCTCCCTTACCTTATATAAAGGTACTATTACTGCTCCTCCTCACTCGGAACGATACCCTCCATAAAAGCACGCTTTATTACCAACACAAAATCAATCAATCACCATCTCGCCTCCGTTCTTGTCATTTCACCAGTAATTCATTCCTATACCTGCAGATTTTCCATGCTCTTCAACTTTCTCACTGGACCCATTACCTCTTGCTAATGACCTCATCCCCAAAATCCCTATCTTCCTTCTTGCCCCATCAACCCCACACACAATTTCACTATCACCTTTTCATTACTGTTAATATTATACAAGATTTTCGAAATATCTTTTCCACACCACCCCTCACATCCATTCATCAGTTACAAAAGCAACCATCCCTATGCACTATTCAAAGAAGTTTCATGAAGTTAGATGAATATCCTTCACTCGATTCCTTCCTGAAGAGCTTCCTACTTCTTTGTAAGTCCCATTCATCCTCCTTCCAAACTGTTTATTTACCTCTTTTTTTTTCTCCTACATAGTGCACCTTTAGGGGTATTATTTACTTACTTTAAATATAATTCCAGTATTTTTTTTTGAAACTTAACATTGGCTTTTAGTACATTATTTAACGTTCCATTTTATTTTCATAACATTTGGATCACCTCTGAAGGCTACACTGTATTTATATGTCTTTACTTCCTACTTTAGAACATCCACATACTGCCTATGCACTGCTAAACAACTGTGCTTTCATTGCCTCCCACATTTGCGGACAGTTTCAACTTGTTCCACATCAAACTGATTTATTGCGAGCAGCTCTAAATAAACGCTAGGACAAGTTGAGATTGGGCACTTAACTTCTTCCCATCTCAAATCAGGAGAACCCCAATCATCATCTCCCTCCATCCAAGTTTCAGCTAAACTCAATTTTACTACAAACAACCATATAAGTTCGATGATAATGACTATTTTCTAACCCCCTCCCACTGTTTTTAAACATCCAACACATATTCAAACTCCTTCGTTCACCACACAAAATCCATCCGCACTTTTCACTCGATACCATCTCTACCTACACCAACTCTAGCTTATTACTTATGAATAAGGCTTGTCTTTAAAGAAATGTAGTACTGTCTACACACGACCTCTTGCCTCACGAAAGTCAATCATCTTCCTACCATCTCATCTTGTTCACCGACACCGAACAACCACCTGTCACTAAATACCATCCTTTGATCACCCAGCAACAATCAATCAAAAAGCTTCCTATTCACCCCATCCTAAGCATCATTTTCAGGAGTATCCAGAAATTAATCGCACTCTGCCTCAACGTTTACCTTCAGATGTTATCATAGTGCACGAATCCACGACATACCTTGACCTTTCAAACTTAAATTTTAACCATTGAAATTCTAAGTACTGCACAAAGGGCTCTATATATCTACCCCATCCATAGCTCGTGTACCACAAGTTACTCATCAGAACTGGCAAACTCCTTCTCTCTCCCTCTCATTTCCTTCCCACACCAGCGACTAACACACATGTCACATCCTCACACCACCCACATACTAATTTTCAATCGTTTCCGCTTCCCTCTTTGTTCAGTCACAGAGAGCAATCCAAATTTCCCCTTCACTCTATCATCCTCTTCTCCTCAAACATTTATTCCTCTGAGCATTCCATGTACCCATACGAATTCATACATTTTCGCGATAGGTAGAAGGCCGGTTACGGGAGCGGATCACGACATCCCCCACCGCCATTCTCAGGTATGCATACCATTCCTGGCCAAATAATAAATGGTAGTGGACAGCCAACCCAACTACCATCGTCCCTTTGTCGCCCTTCTACAACACGAGGGACATACGATGTGGGCAATTCTTTTTCCCCCAAGCACATAGCCGGAATATAAAGGGATAGGTATGATACGTGCTTAAGATGTTTTGAGCTAGCGAATAGAGTGTAGAAGCTAGGATAAATATGATAAGAGTGTAAATATCTCATCTCCTGGTGGGGGCGTGATTAAAAGGGATGTCGTAAGAGTTGTTTTGGAGGATTGAGTGTGTATTATGAACGCAAAGAAGAATATGCGAACCATTTTTAATGGAATATATATATATACTGTAGATATATACTATATACTATATATAGTATATACATACCATACCTATATATATATATATACATAGTATAAATATAACTATCCCTAGTAGCTATATATATAGTATATTTATATATATTACTATTATATATATACTAATATATAATATTATATTACCTCGTGGCGCAGGAGGTTGGTCGCCGCCTCTCATACGAGAGGACGCTGGTTTCAAATCCTCCGCGTAGCTGTTGGAGTTTTATCTACATAGAGGCAAGAAATAAAACTCGACTGCGAACACGTTTGGTGGCGCTGGTTGGGATAGCCGGCCTTAAAGTTCGATTTTCCTGTGGTCCCCCCATGTTACCCCCCTGCATAGGGGGATAAAGCCACGTTAAAAGGTTTTTTTATACTATATAATATATAATATATATATAGATATTATAGTATATTATAATATACTATATATATTATACTATATAATATATATAGATATATATATATATGACTCTATATTATATAATTATATATATTGGGGATCTTGTCATCCAACCCCAGCGACCTACATCGGGCGAAGCACAGGTCTTCTCAGGAGGAAATTAATTGGGGATGGTGTCTCTGTAGGGGTGAGTAGGGAACATCTTAAAAGGAGCTGATCGGTTGTGTTGTTTCAGCCTCTATTTAGCATCTTCGGCAGAGTGGAGAGGTTGCGTCCTTGGAGTTTGCACCTGTGCCATATATTCTTGAAGGTCTGAGCGGTGATGCCCCGAGATTTCTACAATCTGGATAGTGAAATTTAAGATCTTCTCGTGGGAAAGTATCTGTTTTGCCTGAAATTTCCGAGGGGAGCGAGAATTTATAGTGATTTGGTGCACGGTTGTCTGAGGTTATTGCTGTGGCAAAGCTATATGGCAGTATGTTATTGTTGGAGAGGTGGTGTTGTTATGGAGGGTGTGGGAGCGTGGTATCTGAAGATTTATCAGTAATAAGGGCAGCGGAGGAGGGAGGGGACTTTTATAACATTGTAAAGTGTGGGATCTTGTAGAAAAGTTGACCTGGATGGGTAGGGTCGAAGAGCCCTGGCATAGAACTTTGCGTGCCATCATTGTCAGAATCGATCCTGGAATGCGGAGAATTTTTTGTTTCTTCTTGAAGATGTTGAATTGGAGTTGTTTCAGCCCAGCCATGTGATAAGGTTCTAAGGCAGGTATTTTGGAGTTTTTGTCTAGCGTTTCTGTAGTTGATGAGATTCAGTCGGTTACCAGACTGTAGTAGATCCATAGTGAGAGGTATATGGTTCATTGAGAATTGTTTGGATATCGATAGTTGTCAGTGTGGCGGCTTCATTGCTGAAATTGTGTCGGGATAAATTCGTAGGACATTTAGTTTTCGATTTGCTGGTTTATGATGTTTTGGTTATGTGATGTGTAAAGGTAAAGTGTGTTGTCAAAGGTTATACCGAGTATTGTTAGGTGTTTTTGTTTAGTGGATGATGAAGTCTATTTTTTATTACTTGTGGTGTGTAATGCATGATTGCGTGTCTTCCAATGGTGATTAGGGTATTGATGATTTCTCGCAGAGAGCTGACATCTCCTTTTGGAAGGAAGCTCAGGCTTCTAGTTTGGTTTAAGGCTAATCCTGAGTGTGAGAGTAGCGGTGGGTACAGAGGGGTTTGGTATGGTTATGGTACATGGGTCTCTCCACCCCCACCCCCCCCCCCCCCTTAATTTCTACCAAGATGTGAATTGGGAGATTGAGGGGTTGAGAATGTCCGCTCTAAAGAGGCCAACTTGAACAAGAAAATCGGCGGACAAGAAACGATGATACCCATGAGGCGAATCTCTTCGTTCATTCTCACATCTTTTACGGTTCCTAGTGAAGCACTCTCCTGAGCTAACTTACTGCTGGTAACCGCTGTACATGCGTTCCCAGATATGAACATTCAGCTAGCCATTTTTATTCAACACTCTAAATAGGCGAAAAGGAGGATGAGTTTTTCAGCGATTTTTCCTTGCTGAGAAAGTCGTCTGGGCTTGACTTATGTCAGGTGGCGTTATTAACTGATGTCTGTGGGTTAGTAAGTACATGTTTCT
>JABUQX010081639.1:0-12500 GCA_015478945.1 Trachelipus rathkii
TAATGCATCCTCTCACAATTAATTTTGGTATTATTTACCGCTAATATTGACGTGAGAATTGCGGGACTTAAATTGCGGACTGTCCTACCATACTTGATAATATAATATATATAATATACTAGACTCTCTCTTCGGTCTCTCTATTTTATGTATAACGTCGTCTGCTCTCATCTTATTCTCTTCTCTAATCTATCTCTCTATCGTTCGTCTAGTCAATCTTCTCTATTAACGTCGCTGAGATCTCTCTCTCTCTCTCTCTCTCTCTCTCTCTCTCTCTCGTCGCTTTGTAGATGCGCATGTCTGGTTTATGGCTTGACTGGAACAGAAAGAAACGTGTTAGCTCGCTGGACAAAACCTAATACCAAAAATAACAGTGATTCTTGTCCAATTCCGTTAACGTCAAGTAAAATAACATAATTAACAGCAATTAAAAATAATTCAATACGAAAAAAATTGATAAATAATTCAAATTAAAATGAATTAATTTTTCGTTAAAAGAATAATAGCACGGACGTCTGCCACGTGCTTTTACGAATCGCATTCAAAGGAAAGATTGCTTTTCAAATAATCAGGCTGAGAGATGTTATCAAACAAAGACTTTTAATACTAAATACTTCAAATGTTGTAATTCAATAAAAGTAATTCAATAAAAATTGTGTTTGTCTGTGCGTGTGTGTGTCTCTTAGTCAAATGATAAAATTAACAATAACTCAAATGGTTAAAAGTGTAACTACTTATCGAAAGGTACCGCAATACGATAAACTGTCTCATCTCTCACCCTATTCTCTCTTCTATCTATCTCTCTCTCCTATATAATATATATTATATATATATATTAATATTAAATATTAATATATATATATATATAATATATTATATATAATAATATATTATATCTTATATATATATATATTATGATATATATATATTATATATATATATATATAATATTATTATATTAATAATATATATATATATATATATATATAATTATTTATTAATTATTTATAAATTATTACTAGGGAGAATTCACGGTCGGGTAAATTGACCTGATTTCAAAATATCTCATTACCAGATCTCACGTTTGGTCCTGGGGACTAAAGGGCATAAAGTTGACCGCGTGGTAAGGGTTCGTATCCTTTCGGTGGCTATATATTTTGATTTATAACCGGGAAAGAACTCGAACAGCTGAAGACGAAAAGGCTTGAGGTGGTAAGGAAGTTTAAGTGTAGATGTAAATGACGGTGAAAAGTCGTGAGTAGCGACCACGTGGGTGCGGGTGTGAAATATTTGGTATAAGTTTTAATAAAAAACGAAGTGTTTTCGTAAAAATATAATACTTGCCTTGAACTCTCGTTGTTTCAAGTTAAAATAATAATAATTACAACGTATAAAACGTATGAAAGTACACCTTAGCTATTGGCCTTTCTACTTAGCGGTTCTTTGTGCGTGGTTCTTTGCTACGATTGCGACGGACTCCGCGGAATTTGTTAAAAACGCGACGATGGCTTGGACGATGAATTTGCGATTCATCCTGACGAAAACGACGATTGAAAATTATGACGAAGATTAACAAAACGCAATATAAAACAAAATGGCGGACGCAAGTCAACAAGGTTATTACCATTAAAAAAAGGTCCATGAAAGAACATGAACAAAATAAACTACACAAACTTAAAAATAACTAACTAACGTATCTGCAAATAAAATAAAAAATAAAAAAAAAAAAAAAACAAGGGGTTCTCAAAAATAGGGTTCTCAAAAACTAAGGGGGCGGAAGGAGGGGGGGGGGGAAATAAGGGGGGGGAAAAAAAAATTACAAGGCCCAAAAAGGTCAAGGTCAGGTAAAAATTTGGGTTCTCAAAAAAATTTGGGTTCTCAAAAAAGGTCACGTGGGTTTTTGGTTTTTTTCGGTGGTTTTTGGGTGAGGTTTTTGGGTGTCGGATGCCCTCCTACTTACTGATTAATAATAAATAGTCCTCTTGGCTTATTAATTAGCATTATTTAAATATCTAACAACCTGACTAGTTAAAATGTATTTAAAACTGTTTTTTCTTCATGGAGGCTATTTTAAAAAAATTAGAGAGCTTCTACTATAAAAGTATTTTACCTATCTATGAGCATGAAGAAATATCCAAATGAATCTTCTAGTCGATGTCAGACGATATTCAGCTCAGACGTAATCAGATATTATATTATATATAGATATATATATGATATTATATATATATTAGTATATTATATATATATTTATAGTAGAACTTCTCTAATTTTTAAATATATTCCATGAAGATAAAAACAGTGTAAATATATATTTATATTAAGTAGGTAACAGGGGATTTCGGTCGTGCTTACCAACTGACGCAGCGTGAAGCACATCGCTAATCAGGTGGATTATTTTTTACTCAGCTACCTTCATGGTGTTTTTTGAGTGCTTTTTTTTTTTTTTTTTTTTTTTTTTTTTAGATTTTATTTATATACTTTATTTAACTATTTACTCGTCCCTATTTACTTATTTATTTATTTTTTTTACTTGTTTATTTTTAGATTTTATTTATTTATATTTGTTTTATTTTTATTTTTTAGATTTTATTTTGTTCATGTTCTTTCTTGGCCCTTTTTTTTTTTTTTTTTTTTTTTTTTTTTTTTTTTGTTTTCTTTAGTTTTTTTTTTTTTTTTTTTTTGTTTTTTTCTTTTTGAAAAAATAGATCACCTGAAAACAAATTCTCTTACGTTTATATTTTGATTCATGTTGTCTTCCAATAGGGCCTTATTTTAATGGTGGTAACCTGTTGACTTTGCGGTCCGCCATTTTGTTTATAAAGCGTCTTGTTTACCTTTCTTCGTCATAATTTTCAAATCGTCGTTTTCGTACGGGATGAATCGGGCACAATTCATCGGCTCGCCATCGTCGTCGTTTTTTTTTTTTTTTTTTTTTTTTGTTTTTTTTTAACAAATTCCGCAGTCGCCTCGCATTCGTAGCAAAGAACCACGCGCAAAGAAACCGCTAAGTAGCAAGGCCAATAGCTAAGGTGTACTTTCATACGTTTTATACGTTGTAATTATTATTATTTTAACTTGAAACAACGAGAGTTCAAGGCAAGTATTATATTTTTACGAAAACACGCCGTTTTTTAAAGACTTTTACCAAATATTTTATTGATTCTCCGAGAACCGCACTATATTTTGCAAATTCACTCGACCGCAGCTACACACACACACACCACCCACACACCACACCCACACACACACCTGCGCCCACACGTGGTCATGCCACGATATTTTCAGACCGTCCCTTATTTATCTGTCCTTGAAACTTCCTTACAGCTGCTCAAACCTTATCGTCTTCAACCCGATTTCGGTTCTTTCGTTCATAAAATCAATAATAGAAACGTCGACCGTCCTCACTACCTGGGAAGATGACAAACCGCGAGCTGTTTTTAACCACACCTCCAGCCGATACTACTTAGTATGAATTATAAATTTAATTTCCAGCTTTATAAAGCAAGTCCGCGCTTCCAATATATAATATAATATAATATAATAATAATATTATATATGAAAATTATAATATATATATATATATATAATATTATATATATTATAATATATAGTATATATATATATATTATATAATATATATATTATATATATATATATATATATTAATATATTTAATATATAAATATAAATTCTGAGAAGAGAGAAAGAGAGAGAGAGAGAGAGAGAGAGAGAGAGAGTAGAGAGGAGAGTAGAAGTAGAAAATGAGTAGGAGAGGATGAGAGAACAGTTTCGTTTGCGGTACATTTCGATTCTTTACCAGTATGTAAGACGTGTTTGAGTCCACTCTGAGTAATGTTGGTTTAATTGAAGTCATTGTTGTTGTAATGAGCTTGGGATTGGTTATGTGTGGGGGGGTGTTTGGGTGGGGTTGTTTGTGGTCGTGTGGTTATTGGGTGCGTTGTTCTGTAGGTTGTTTGGTGTGGTTTGTTTTGTTTGGGTGTTGGTGTTGAATACTGAATTTAATTAATTATTTGGCCCGGCTATTTTATAATTGATTTTTATTACTGTTTTATTTTGTTTGTTATAACATCTCTCATTCCTGAAATCAAACGTGAAAACGTTGCATGTGATGCGATTCCGGTAAAAGCAACGTAGGCCCAGACGTTCGTGCTATTAATTGATCTCTTTAATGGAAAAGTTTTATGCAATTTTCATTTGGATCATTTCATTCAATGTTATCAATGATTTTAATTATTAAATTAATTTAATATTTGGCCGTAACGGTAATTATTGTTTTATTTTATTTTTGGTATTAGGTTTCGTTCAGCGAACTAACACGTGGCATCTACAAAGCGAGCGAGCGAGCGCGAGAGAGAGAGAGAGGAGAGAGAGAGAGAGAGAGAGAGAGAGAGAGAGAGAGGCATATATATATATATATATATATAGTAGATATATTTTAATTTATTTATATATATATATAATTTGTAATATAAGATATAATATATATTATATATATATATATATATATTATATATATATATATATATATATATTATATATATATATATATATAGTATATATATATATATAATAATCATATTAATATATATATGATATATATATATATTCACGATATATATTAACCTTGTTTGACCATGATATTTCGACATTGACCTTGCCGGATCACCCTAACCGCCTACACCTAGCCTAAACCTGCACCTATAACCTAACCTTACCTAACATAACCTAACCTATAAACCTAACCTATACCTAACCTAACCTACCTAACCTAGCGTACACCTCATCCTAGCCTACATCCTGCCACCTAGCCTCCGCCCCGCCTTGAGCTCATCCAGGTAACTGATGCCTAGCCTTGGGTAGGTATCTGTGCTAAACATGAGGTCATGTAGGAACCTGACCTGTATGGATCTATCCTAACTATTTCCATCCGGTGCACAGCACACACACACACACACACGTACCACAACACACCATCAGCACATACCACTTATACTTATACAAACACACACACTACACACACTCACTTGACGACTTATACACACATTCCTATGAACTTATACACATAACATTCACTTATGACACTTACATTTCCCATAGACACTCTACATTTACACTTATACACAATCGGTCACAAACATCACCAACACAACATACACACACCCACTTAACCACTTAATAACACATTCACTATGACACTTACACTGTTAGACACTTTCACTTACATTTACACTTATACACATGTATAAACACACGACCACCCTTTGGGTCTTCCAGGGTTCATTTTAGCCCATCATTAATTTTAGGCACTTAAAAACATTTTATTAAAACATATAACTTTACAGACCTTAAAGCAGTAAATCATAAATCAGTAAGAGGTGTTAACTAACACCTAGGGGGATTAGTATGCTTTTGTTTTACTGTTTTTCCTGCTTTAACTCATGTTTTATTTTTTTTAACTTATATGTTTTACTGCTTAAACTCACATATTTATTAACATTACCTACCTTAAAGCATTAATCAGTAAATAATAGAGGTGTTAACATAACCCCTAGGGGAGTTAGATCTTTTGTTTTTACTGTTTAACTGCTTTAACTCACTTTTACTGCTTTAACTCATATGTTTTACTGCTTTAACTCACATATTTATTAACATTACATACCTTAAAGCAGTAAATCAGTAAATCAATAGAAGGTGTTCACCTAACACTAGGGGGGATTAGTGTGCTTTTGTTTTACTGTTTTACTACTTTACTGCTTTATTTTATAACTTGCTTTTAACTCATGTTTTACTGCTTTAATACTCATATGTTTAACTGCTTTAACTCACATATTCATTAACATTACATACCTTAAAGCAGTAAATCAGTAAATCAACTAGAGGTGTGACCTAACACCAGGTGGGATTAGTATCTTTGGATTTTCACTGCTTTTACTGCTTTAAACTCAATGTTTTACTGCTTTTAACTTTCTTGCTTTAAACTGCTTTAACTTTCCTGCCTTTACTGCTTTACTTTCTGCCTTTACTATTATTAACTTTCCTGCTTTTTATCTTGCTTTAACTCATATATTTATTAACATTATGTTTTTTAATTTTTGTTTAATCTTTTTTATTTATTTTTTTATTATTATTTTATTTATTTTTATTATTCTTTTTATTATTTTTATTATTTTATTTTTTATTATATCTTGTAGTGTTATTTACTTATGCCTATCTGTTTATTATTATTTAAGCAACACACACCACACCACACACGCACCACACACACACACACACACACACAAAACACACAACATACACTTACCATATACACACCTTCACTATGAACACTTAATACACACATTCACTATGACCCTTACATTTTATCCATAGACCCTTACATTTACACTTATACACATGCGGTCACACACACACACACATTCACTATCGATTACTATTACACACATTCATATAACACTTACATTTGTTCCATAGACACTTAACCTTTAAACCTTACACTCACACACAGATTTACTTACACTCACACAGATTTACTTAACTCACACAGATTTACTTACACTCACACACAGATTTTACTTAACACACAGAAATTACTTACATTTGCAGCACAGATTTTACCACACACAACACAGCACACACACACACACACACACAACACACACACACAACGCACACACACACACATATAACGTATATTTATTAAAACATTTTATGTTTTAAATTAATCATTTACATTTATATAACTCATTCAAATATAACTAAAAATTATTTCAAAGTTTCTTAAAACTTCTATAATAAAATCATCATTATCTTTTGAGTCAAAAGAATTAATTTATTTAAACCTGTTAATACTTTTTGTTATATTTTCCTTTAGTAACATATCAGTTTTAAGAATTTGGTTTTTACTAAAATTTTAATAAATTTTATTAAAACATATATTTTACGTACTTTAAAGCAATAAATCAGTAAATCAGTAAAGGAGTAAATCAGTACCTAGCATCCCTCTACATCAAGCTATGCCACGTTTGTTCTATTGACTTACTGCTTTACATCATCTTTAGCCATGTAATAATATAAAAAATAACCCCAAAAATTAAAAGTTTCTCTTGCTAAACATAACCATTATTTATTAAAATCATTCTAGTTTTTATTTAAAATAAATTATTCCTTATGTTAGAAGTTATTAGCACTCGATTTAACTAAAAATATTCAAGTTTTTTTTTTTTAAATAATGTCGTGTTTTTCTGTTATTATTCATTATTATTATCATTTGTAGATTGACAATCCATCACGAGAAAAACCAAACAACGCCGCACTCCGTACAGATACGAAACTGACCTCTCTCTCTGTAAAATGTGTTGAAATAACTACTTTTAGGTCTAAATTGTAGGATAATCCTTTTGTAACCCGAGGCGATGTTTAAAGCCTAATTCCCAGGTCAAAATATATTTCAAACTGACCTTTTCTGTAAAATGTGGTGCAATAACTATGTTAGGCCTTAAATTTAGGACTAAATTTAGGATAAGCTTTTGTAGACGGGCTAATTTAATCCTAATACCCGGTCAAAAGGTAATTCCCGTATAGACAAGAATCATTGTAATATTAATTTTTATAAATATATTCAAACTGAAACATGCTGGATCGGAAAGATCCTTTAAGCAGGTAATAAGGAAATGTTTTCCTTACTTGTGATTGGGCGGGGTAATCCTTATCTCTATATAACCTCGTATGTGATTGGGTCGAGAATTTTTTTATCGTCTTTTGAAAAATAACTTTGTTCTTTAAACGTGTATTTGAGCAGGTGTGTGTTTTATTACCTTTTTTACACCCAAACTCATTTTAAAATCATAGTCATTTAGCTGTTAAGCGGTGCACAAGTTATCTGATTTGTATTAAAAGTGTTTTTATTTTTACTAAGTGTATATCATTTTTATAATAAATACTTACATTGAGGAATAATTATTTATTTCACTAGAATAGATAATAATTAAATCACTAGTCCATAAGCTAACCACCAGGGGCAGCATGACCCGCACCCGCAAAGGCACCAACCCGCACCCGTAGGGTGCGTCCCGACCGCGCCGCCCGCCGCGTGCGCCCGCAGGCGCCATATTTCCGCGTTTCCCCGCCCTCCGCGTGCGCCCGCAGGTGCCATATTTCGCGCGAATGAAATATATTATATATTATATTATAATATATTATATTAATATATATATATAATATATATATAGTATATTATTATAATATATATATATATTATATATATTTTTATATATATATATAGTATTTCATTCGCGCGGAAATATGCGCTGCGGCGCACGCGGAAGGCGGAACGCGAATATGCGCCTGCGGGCCGACACGCGGTGGCGGGACGCGGCGGGACGCACCATGGGTGCGGGTTTGGCTGCCTTTGCGGGTGGGCTAATGCTGAGCCCTGGTGGTTAGCTTTTGAACTAGTGAATTAATTATTATCTATTCCTACGTGAAATTATAATTATTCCTCACATGTAAGTATTTATTATAAATATGATATAAACTTAGTAAATAAAACACTTTTAATACAAATCAGATAACTTGTGCACCGCTTAACAGCTAAAATGACTTTGATTTTAAAATGAGTTTGGGTCTAAAAGATAATAAACACACACCTGCTCAAAAATACAAGTTTAAAGAACAACGTTAATTTTCAAAAGACGATAATATAATTCTCGGACCAATCGCATACGAGGTCATATAGAGAAAAGGATTACCCCGACCAATCACAAATAAAGGAAAACATTTCCTTTTACCTGCTTAAAGGATCTTCCCGATCCAGCATGTTTTCAGTCTGAATATATTTTATATAAAATAATAATAACATGATTCTTGTCTATACGGGCATTACCTTTTTGACCTGGTATTAGGATTAAATTAGCCGTCTACAAAAAGGCTTATCCTAAATTTAAGTCCTAAATTTAGGCATAACGTAGTTATTGCACCACATTTTACAGAAAAGGTCAGTTTGAAATATTTTTTGACCTGGAATTAGGCTTAAATCGCCTCGGGTTACAAAAGCGATTATCTAAAATTTAGACCTAAGTAGTTATTTAACACATTTTACAAAGAGGTCAGTTTCGTATCTGTAAGGAGTGCGGGTTGTTGTGTTTTCTCGTGATGGATTGTCAATGTACATAGATAATAATAATAATAATAAAGAAACCAAGTTATTTAAAAAAAAAAACTTGAAATATTTTAGTTAACATCGAGTGAATAATATAAATGTAAGTGAAATAATTGTTATTTTTAATAAAACTTAGAATGATTTTAAACTAAATACATGTTTATGTTAGTCTAGATAGATCTTATTTGTGTTATTTTTTATACTTTGATTTACATGGTAAAGATGAGTGTTGAGCAGTAAGTAAAATAGAACAAAACGTGGCATAGCTAGGATGTAGAGGGGTGCTAGGGCTGACCTTACGGATTTACTGATTTATTGCTTAAAGGTACGTAAAATATATGTTTTTAATAACAAATTTCATAAATTTTAGTAAAAGTTTTTTTAAAACTTGATAGTTATAAAATTTATAAACAAAAAGTATTAACAGTTAATAATAAATTCTTTGTTCAATGATAATGATTGATTTATTATAGAAGTTTTAAGAAACTTTGAAATAATTTTAGTTATATTTGAATGAGTAATATAAATGTACGTGTTTAATTAAAACATAAAATGTTTTAATAAATTTACGTTATATGTGTAAGTGAGTGTGGTGTGTGGTGGGTGTGTGTGTGTGTGTGTGTGTGGTGTGTGTGTGTGTGTGTGTGTGTGTGTGTAAATTGTGTTGCAAGTGTAAGTAAATCTGTGTGTGTAAGTAAATCTGTGTGTGAGTGTAAGTAAATCTGTGTGAGTGTAAGTAAATCTGTGTGTGAGTGTAAGTAAATCTGTGTGAGTGTAAGTGTAAATGTAAGTGTCTATGGGTAAATGTAAGTGTCATATGTGGAATGTGTGTATTAAGCGGATGTATAGTGATGTGTGTGTGTGTGACCGCATGTGTATAAGTGTATAGAATGTAAGTGTCTATGGGTAAAATCGTAAAGTGTCATAAGTGCATGTGTGTTATAAAGTTTTGTCCCCCATGGTTGCAAAAAAATGTTGTGTATATGTGTAAGTGTATGTGTGTGTTTGGTGGTGTGTGTGGTGTGTGTTGTGGTGCTGGGCGTGTGTGGTGTGTGTGTGGTGTTCTAAATAATAATAACATTAGGCAGAAGTAAATAACACAAAGTATAATAAATAAAAATAATAAAAATAATAAAAATAATAATTAAATAAGCAAATATAATAACAGCAAATGACAAGTATAATGACAATGATATAAGGGACATAATGTTAATAAAATATATGAGTTAAAGCAGTAAAGGCAGAAAGTTAAAACAGTTAAGAGAAAGTTAAGCAGTAAAGCAGAAAGTTAAAGCGTAAAGAGCACAAAGTTAAAGCAGTAAAACATGAGTTAAGAAAGCAGTAAAACAAAAGCATACTAATCCCCCCCTTGGTGTTAGGTCACACCTCTATTGATTTACTGATTTACTGCTTTAAGGTATGTAATGACATGGGAAATGAAGTTAAAGAAGTAAATCATATGAATTAAAGCAGTAAATGAGTTAAAGCAGTAAAACATGAGTTTAAAGCAGTAAACAGTAAAACAAAAGCATACTAATCCCCCCTAGGGTGTTAGGTACACCTCTATTGATTACTGATTTACTTGCTTAAGGTATGTAATGTTAATAAATATGTGAGTTAACAGCAGTAAAACATATAAGTTTAAAACAGTAAAACATGAGTTAATGCAGTAAAACAGTAAAACAAAAGCATACTATCCCCCTTGTTGCTATTTAACCTCTATTGATTTTACTGATTTACTGCTTTAAGGTTGTAATGTTAATAAATATGTGAGTTAAAGCAGTAAAACATATAAGTTAAAACAGTAAAACATGAGTTAAAGCAGTAAAACAGTAAAACAAAAGCATACTAATCCCCCTAGGTGTTAGTTAACACCTCTATTGATTTACTGATTTACTGCTTTAAGGTCTGTAAAGTATATGTTTTTAATAAAAATGTTTAAGTGCCTAAAGTTAGGATGGGCTAAAATTGACCCATGGATGAAGACCGAAAGGGTTGTCGTGTGTTTATACTGTGTTATAAGTGTAAATGTAAGTGTAAGTTCCCATGGTGAGGTGTATAGTGGTCATATGTGAAATGTGATGTATAGTGGTAAGTGGTGTGTGTATGTGTGTGTGTGTTTTGTGACCGATTGTGTAATAAGTGTAAATGTACGTGTCTATGGGTAAATGTAAGTTGTCAATAGTGAATGTGTGTATAGATGTCAATAGTGAATGTGTGTATGAAGTGTCATAGGTGAAGTGTGTGTGTGTGTGGTGTGTGTGTATGGTGTTAGTGTGTATGTGTGTGTGTGTGTGTGTGTGCACGGATGGAAATAAGTTGGATAGATCCATACAGGTCAGGTTCCTACATGACCTCAATGTTAGCACAGACACCTACCAAAGGCTAGGCATCAGTTACCTGGATGAGCTCAAGGTGGGGTGGGAGGCTAGGTGCAGGAGTAGGATAGGTGTGTAGGCTGGGTGTAGGTGTACGCTAGGTTAAGGTTAGGTTAAGGTTAGGGGGTTAGGTTAGGTTAGGTTAGGTTAGGTTATGTAGGTAATGTCAGGTTAAGGTGCAGGTTTTAGGCTAAGGTTGTAGGCTGGGTAACGTATCCGGCAAAGGTCAATGTCGAAATATCATGGTCAAAACGACAAGGTATATATATATATATATATATTTATAATATATATAGTTATATATATATATATATATATAAATACTTATATATATTATATATATATACTGCCTCTCTCTCTTCTCTCCTCTTCTCTCCCTCTCTCTCTCCTCTCTTCTCTCTCTCTCTCTCTCTCTCTCTCTCTGCTCTCTCTCTCTCTCTCTCTCTCCTCTCCTCGGCTCGCTTTGTAGATGCCATCCGTGTTAGTTCGCTGACGAAACCTAATACAAAAATAAAAATAAAAATAATTTTATATTAAAAAAATATAATTAAAAATAATTAAAAAAGAAAGAAAATAATTCAAGAAAAATGACCAATATACGTATACTAAAATGAATATATTAACACCAATTAAAGCAGAAATAATAGCACAAGGAACGTCTGCCCACGTGCTTTTTACGAATCGCATTCAAATGGCACGACGTTTTCACACGGTGTTGTTGATCTCAGGATGAGAAGAATGTTATAACTCACAAACATAAATAAAATTTAATAAAATTACGCAAAATAATTAAATTAATTATCAAATAATTAAAATTCAATTAAAAAAATGATCAAATATAATAAAATTTCAGTGTCATCAAACACCGTTCTAAAATTGTAAAATGCATGCGAAATGTACCGCAATCGAAACTGTCTCTCCTCTCTCTCTCTCTACTCTCT
>JABUQX010081639.1:17500-30006 GCA_015478945.1 Trachelipus rathkii
AGATATTTCTTTTTTCTCCAACCTAAATAATATTTTTAACCCTTTAGTTAAAGTGCTTAAATAAAAATTTCTGAAAAATTAGATATAAAATATTTTCTTTTTCTAAAAAAATTATAAATGAATTCAGTAAAAATATAATATAATAATATAATAATAATAATAAGAAGAGAAGAAGAAGAAAGTCAAAGAAGAAGGAAGAAGAAGAGCATAAAAAAGGAAGTAAGTAAAAAATAATAAATTTTCATTGTTGTTGTTTGATGCTGCTAGAAATTTATCTCATTAAGATTCAAATGAGGTTTAGTAATAAATAATAAAAAATATTTTTTTATTTTAAAGGAAAACGGGAAAACTCACTGATACTTTGTTTATCCCCTGAAAAAAAAGTGTAAATGGAATGGAGATAAAACGGTGCTGGAGGCTTGAAAGGGTATTAAACTTGTTAAACTTCCCAAATCTATTCGACAGCGAATGAAGGTTATATATATATATAATTATATATATATATAATATATTATATAACTATAAATATATATATTATAATGGTAAGTTTGCACTTCGGTATTGTTTATTGGTTTTATTATATATTATATTTATATATAGTATATAATATCTATATATATTATTTAGATCATATTATTATATAATATATATATATACTTTTATCCAATCAAAAAATTTATATAATAATATTAATAATAATAATTAATATAATAATAATAATAGATAATAAATAATAATAAAAATAATAATAAGTCTGCATCAAGACTCTAGAGTCTTATCCGTAGTGCTTTTTTTAAAAAAAAAAAACATTGAAATCGAATAACTTTTATAGTGAAAATTTTGCTTTAATATTTAACTACGCAAATAATTTATTAATTATTATAAAAATTAAAACGTAAAAATAATAATAATTAATGATAATAATAAAATAATTAAATTATTAAAGCTTAGTTTGTCTTCTCTTATTTAATTAATGGGTTGAAAAGTTTGGTCTAAATTCATGACAGGATTTCCGGCAAAAACCCCGCGAAAGAATTTCACATTATTTATTTCAACAGTTTTTCACGGATAACAGTCTAATATATAAAAATAATGTTAATAATATAATATATATATAATATATATTAAAATTAATAAATATAATTAAATAAATGTTTAATAAAAACACAATAACACAAAACACAGTATAAATAAAATACTTTCAAATAAGAAAAAGAATAAAATGTATTTTTAAACAAAATATATTGCCGTAAGTAACTTGTTTTTAATTTTATAATTTAACCAACAGCTTAGTCGGTCCCATGAGGAGATTAGGTTTCTCGACAATCCGAGGTTGCGCACGCGATGGCGTTCGAAAACCTCTTTGATAACATACATAGATTTGATTTAGTAAATAATTTTTGTTTTATTACATATATTGGTTTTTAAATAAAATTCGTTCGAAATTTAGTGAGTAAATAATTATCTATTATTAAAGCTTAGTTCTTATTTTTATTTGAGTTTAAAAAGATTTAGGTCTATAGATTCATTCAGGATTTTCAATGACGAAGATTCGGTCTAGATAAATTAAAATATTTTATTTTACGGATAACAGGAGCTAATTAATAATATAATCTAATAATTAATAATAATAATAATAATTAATTAATTCATAATATAATAATTTTCGTTGTTGTTGTTGTTGCTGCTTTTGTGATGATAGAATCTACTTTAATAATAAAATAAAAAACATATTTTTAATTTTAAAGTAAAACGAAAATGCATTCACTTGTACCTTGTTTACCACCTGAAAAGTGAAAACAGAAAATGGAGACGAAAAACGGTTGCTGGAGGCCCTTGAAAGGGAATAATTTTTGGTTACTGCCCAAATCTCATTCGACTGCGAATGAGTTACACACACCAGATATCCATAACCATATATATTATATATATTATTATATATATATATATATATATATTATAATATATATAATATATATATATATATATATATATACATATTTATAGTCTTAATATATAATTAATTATATATATTATATGAAAACTTATCTAAATTATTTGTTTAAATATAAACTAATAATATGAAATGATGATGATAATAATAATATAATAATGATATGGATCTGTTCGTATTTATGTCTTTTTGTGTGGTCGTTATTTCTTAATCCCACGAGTTCTTCCTGTGCTTTTCTTGTACAATAATGAATAATAATAATAATAATAATAATAATAATATAAATAATAATAAAAATATATATTAATAATGAATAATGAAAATAATATAATAAGAAAATACTAATGAAAAAAATAAATAATTAATTGATTTATTAATTATCCTTTAAATTAATAATAATCAATAAAATATATTATGTAGTGAAAATAAATGATTATCATGTGCAACATTTGCTTCTAGAAAGAGATATATAATCTCTAGATATATTCTTAATATATATATATATATATAATATATATATATATATATATATTATATATTATATATATATAGATATTATTGAATATTTAAAATAATAATCATAATAATTAATAATAAATTAATAATAATAATAATAATTAATAATATAATAATAAGTTAGTTTTAAAAAATAATATGTAATTGTTTTTTATTTTATTTTTAAAGGGAACTCTCTTAAAAGCCCTTGGTTCGGTTATGAGATACAGTTCTAGACCTTTTCGGCTCACATCCGAAGTTTTGCGGCACGAGCGATGGGGTTCGAAACCACTTTGGATACAGACATCTATTATTTTTAAAATAAAATGCTGCGCAGAATTTATATTCAAATTTGAAAATACTGTATTATTGTGTCTGTTTCATTCTTTAAGCGAGAATAACGAGCGCTTTTGAGCCAGCATATAAGATGACGGAAAATACCAGTCGGAGCCTGATGAGCGAGGATCACGTCGGCAGTATCCCTTTTAATTTCGTTTGTTTTTTATGACGAAGCCCGGGAAAGCAGAGAAAGGGGGAGTGGGGAAAAACCCTCCCTGTTCGATGACGAGCCAAGGCTGACATGACAACCCAAGACGAGGCGGAGTGGGGGGACAGGCCTCCGAAAGTCAGGGGAAGACCTCCCACACGCCACCAAAAGAGCAAGGCAAGGCAAGGCAGAGCAACCGAGTGGTTGCGGTGATGGTGAGGTGAGCGGGGGAGAGCAAAGGCCAAGAGAAATCTATCGAGTAAGGCTTTCCTCTGAGCTCTAATCAAGGACGGGTGATATGTGTTGTTTGGGAAAAACAAAATGTAGATATGTTTTTTGCGAATAGTTAAATAGTGTATATCTTGATGCCCTGAAATTGTGACTTACATGGATGAACAAATGGTCAGAAGATTTTCTTGTAAAAGATGAAAGATTATCTCATGGGATTTTTTGGTCTGAAAATTGTCTTGTCTCATATCTGTTTAAGATTAGTATTTATCAAATGTGAGGAATTGGCGGTGAAGGCGGCGTGAGCCGGTCGAACAATGGAGATTAGTATTGGTCATAAAATTCAACATGGAAAAAAGAACAATAAGTGCATTAGAGCAAAGGAAGGTGTATTATAATATGTATTTCACAGAGGAGGAGTATAGAGAGTGGCTGCAGGGAGAGGAGAGGAGGCAGAGAGAGAGAGAGGAGAAGGAGAGAGAGAGAGAGGAGAGGAGAGGAGAGGAGAGAGAGAGAAGGAGAGAGAGGGTAGAGAGAGAGAGAGGGGCGGGAAGGAAGAGAGAGACGGAGAGGTAAGAAGAAGGGGTTAGGGGTGAAGCGAAAAGTTCATGGCAATTGCGAGTAACTGTTTATGTACAATACATCGAGACAATGAATGAGATTGGATTGTAGAATCGCCGATGTATCACATAGAAATAGAGAGTAAGTAACATCACAATTTGACTCAGTGAGAATTGATCACATATTATAAAAAATGCTCATATTGAACTACGTGAAACTTACTACACGTACAGAAATACTTAGCCACTTATAAAAATGTGTTATCGAAGGTCAGTCGGAGAGAGTCGCAGTAGTTGGAAAGAAATTTTACAAAGCTGGCGCAAGTAACGCGCAAGGTGTGCTTTTGCTGTTGATCACGTATTACTTCGGATTGACGATTATACCATAGAGAAGATAAGTTCTATACTGGATTCTTTACTGATGAATAAAGTGTAGAAGAGTATATGTTTGGTTAGTCTGTCAGGTGGTTGTGCCGTGCCGAGTAAGGAGGGGCATTTGACATGCATTAAAAAATATAGCACATCATAGCGCTTTCCTGACCGCATATTTTTCCCGCGCCAAAACCTCTCGATTTGGAGCTGGCTAGGTTCTTTCGGCCAACTACGTGTTGAGTAGATCCTGGTTTTGGTGTATTATAGTGACTACGTGTTTGGATTAAATTTATATTACATTAATTATTAACTATATGTAATATTAACAAACGTCAGATGAAATGGGATATAGTGTATATATATATTGAAGTATATAAGTAATGTGATTTATAATTCAAAGTAATTCCTTCTCCGAAAATAATTATATGGTGTAAAAGTGTTCCGTGATATATATTATATAGTAGTTGCTACAAATAAATTTCTCTATAATTGAGGAAATAGTTTTATATTATCTAACGGTATACACTCTTCATCGTTATTATAGTATTATATATGATCCCATTGGATGATCGTATTAACAATTATAAACTTACCTTGTATATTGGTGTCGTACTGATTTAGTTGTTTCAGTTTTCACTAGAAGGGTCGATTTTTTAGGAGAACTACTTTTAAGAAGATGTTCCCGGAATTAGAAATTTGCCGACTGTGAGAATTTATATGGAATAATATATCAGGCACATTTGTTAATTAAAAGTATATAATAGATGTAGTCCAAACTTATCGGCGATTCAGGCCCTTTAATGAATTTATTGAACTGGCAGTGAATATAGTGGGTGTAGATAACTTTAAGCGTCAGAAATAATTTTCAACTGATGTGGAATACAAGAAAATCGTAATTTCTTCTGTGGGACTTTGCGGTTTGGCGTAGGGGTGGCAGGCTTTTGGAGACCGTTGGTCTTGTTCTGTGGACGGGTGTCTTAGGAATGGGATGGATATATACTTGTATAAGGTAGGTTGAGAGATACCGTGATAAGGGGAGATTGTTTTAAAAAAAAGTTTGTGATGCAATTATCCAGCGATTCTTTGTTAATAATATGGATGCATTGCAACAGACAACATGGCCATATAGCCAACACCACTGTATGTTACTCTGTATTACCTATTTGATAGAAATGAACAATTAAGATTTAGAGATATGAGATTTTATATATATATTAATAGAGTAAAATATATTTATATCTACAGTATGTAATTTTCAGGTATTTAATATAGATTTATTATAAAGTGCATTATTAGCGAAGAGAAAACATAGTTAATGGAATAGAGTAATATATATATATAATAGTACAAGTGGTTAAGAAATCTGTAGAGATGATTCCACATTTATATCCAGGGTGCAACCTCAACCTGCCATTGTTATCAGTTGAAATGATAATGAATATATTATTTTTTTACGTTGATAATCATGAAAGAATTCGATCTAGACTTAAGCAACATGACTGGAATTATACATATATGGGGCATAGGAGTTGTCAATGATTAGATCTAGAAAGTAAGATTTAGTTAGTGAATTTTTCCCAGTCCGCTTTTTTAAGAGTTTATTAAAAGCAGAAGAAATGTAGCTTTTTAATATCTAAAATATAAAACCCTTATTTTCAATTATAAAAATTTGAATTTAATCAATAAGAACTTCTAGAAAGAGTTAATAAAAAATCTCTACGAACTGGCGAAGGGAATTAGAACAGTGATGCAAGCAAGTGAATCTTTGTCTATATACCTCAGTGATAAATTGGGAACTTACAACGTAAGGATGTTTTGTTATTTTATTTTTAAAATACAATGTTATTGGATGAGGACATATTAGCTCTGTATATTGAGCTCATGTAGGAATGGAAAACTGATTAAGTTATGATTGCAGTTTAACATTTCAACAATATATTTTAGTGATTAAAAACCTAAAGTCACGCTATCAAACAGAATAATGATAAATGTATATATTAATTGTAGAATTCACATAGTAGAAAAAATATTGATTGTATTAGTGTTAATTATATTTATATATACTTATATTATAGTATTATTTTATATAATATATTTTTCCCCATTTTGTGTAGTTGTGAAATATTTTATAGATGTGATTTGTTTTAACTTTGTTGTCTATTAGTTTTGAGAAACGACAATGATGGCGTGAATACATTAAGGGAGGAGTATTTGAGGTTTTGTTTACAGTTGAAATTATTTAAGGTTGTTTTCATTGTGTTGTATAATGTTTAATTAACTCGTTGTATCCTCAATGATGATGTTTTACCATGTTTAAGGTATAAATTTGGGCTCGAAATTTTACCCGTTTAATTGAAAAACCGTGTCATGTTTATTGAAGAAACTGGAATTCAGTGATTATATTGAAGTGGTTTTATAATGTTTCCTGACTTATTTTAAGTTAAATAACGTCTTTGGTTTTCATGCATCTGTTGTGTTTAACCTGGTGGTGGGGCTGGTCTTCTGAATTTAAACCCCTGACTATAACATTAAATTTAACCTATTACAAATGCAGGCTAGGGATCTTCGGAAGTGGCGGTGCCGAAAAAGTGTTTTTAAAATTTTACCGCCCTGATTTGAAAAAAAAATCTCGTTTAATTTTTAATTGCTTGAGTTGAGTGGTGTGTTTTGATTAATATCAGGGATTTCAAAGTCATTCTTCTAGTATTTAGCCAATTTATCTTTTAAGTGCATCAAGTTTTAATAATTTTTAATTTGTACAACTTTTGATGTTTATATATGAAATTTAATTGGATGTGTTATGGAAACCTGAATACACTAGCGAAACTCTTAATCGTTGTCTATAGTCTACAATCAGCGGGTGGTGCCGCTTCTTCTTATTCATTTCTAATTCGTCGTAGGATAATAGTTAATCCTTGGAATTTCCCGGAGGAGGTATAACTATGTTTGGCACTGCATGTTCTTAGTACTATATCTACAAATCCGTTGCTGACTTATAAATTTGCTGTCCCTTCCGATGTTTGAGTGATTAAAAACCTAGGAGAATTTAGTTATCAAGTTTGCCCTCTTATTTTGCATGCTTCCTGATGAATGTATAGATCCATAAAAGGAACAGAAGTATGGAATCTAATAATTCTTTCATAGTTTCTCTGTGAGGCAAGAAAGGAAACGGAGCGGATGATTTGTCTATATAGAGTGTTTCTGATGTTTGATGGCCTAAAAAAAATAATTGCTAAACTAAACCAAATCTAATATAGTTTGTTAAATAATGCTTAATTTGTGTTTTGGTTTTCCATATTGATGATAAAATTTTCTGCATGCTGAGGAATTGCTTTTAATGGAAAGTGGTAAAGAGGAATGTGTTCGGCCCTATAGGGAGATGGAAGAGGTAGAAGGATATAGGAGGGTTCCTCGGGTTGTGGCTCAGGAGGAGGCCTTTAGAAAGAGAGAAAGGAAGAAGAGGGAGAACTGTACTCAAAAGAATAAGTTTTGCAGTCCTGTGTGATGTTCTGAGTAAAGGGGGGAGCTGTAGGAGGTAAATAAAAAGTATTTGTGGTATATTGTTGTGTTTAGGGTTTTGGGGACATTCCTCTCGCAACCGCTCTCGTCAACGTTCCCCTCTAGTTATCGGTACCTGGACCATAGTAACGCGATATTAATCTATGAGTGCGGACGACGGTGCCCGCTTATAACTGTTGTTTACTAAGCGTTTACGCAGTTCCAACAGCGCAGTGTTCACGTTGCACTCTCCGCATGTGAAACGAAAGCCAGTGATGGATACGACTGAGGTCACCTCACTCCTGTTGTTTACGACAGAGATAGATAGTTATGAACGATCGTCATATAACTCTCGAGTGCGATAGTCTGATGGTGATGTTCTTATCCCGGGCAACGAAAATGTGGAGGTGTGTGTTATGCAGGAGGGCTGGATATTCTATTCCAGAGCTGATTATTTTTTCTGACATATTTCTTTTACTTCTTCCTTTTCTCTTTCTGACTTCTTTCTTTATTTTTCGTAGTGGTTGGAAATATGGGTTGGATATATTATTATAATATGTGATGTTTATTTTGTTCTTCTATATTTGAGTTGTGGAGATAAAAAGATTACATATGAGTGGTAGGTATGGTAAATTATTATATATTCTATAGTTTTATTTAATTAGAAGGAATTAGGTAGATGGATATATATATAAAGTGTTTATTGAGATGAATGTTATTTATGTTTGTATTATACTCTAAAGTTATTATTATAAGCACTTTTAAGAAATGCGTAAAGGGAAGGAGTAATAGAGTCATTGTTCATATATTTATGGTAGTGTCCATGGAGATGTGGGTTAGGGGGGGTTGGAATATGTAAGGTCTGGCAACACGTATGAGAGTATGATATTTATAGTAGATGATTGATTATAAAAGGTTGTATCAGTATTGAGAATTTGGATATATATATAATTATGTGTAAGTTAGAAGTAGTAAGAATAAATAGAGTGATATATTAGTTATAGTTGGGTTATTGAGTAATATAGGGAGTAGAAATATGTAGGATAAATGATGAAAGTTGAAGAATATGTGATAATAGGTTTAAAGTGATTGAGGTAGGTAATAAGATGAAGTAAATATATGATATAGTATATATATATATTGGTTTACTTGTGAGGAATAATTTTACTGACATAATTTTTTTAATACTAAAATTACAAAATATTAGTAAGCATTTTTCTTTTTCAATTAAACCATTACTTATTTGCAAATTTTTATAAGAGATATATTTAAACATTTTTTTTCTTAAATGTAATAATACTACAAATTCGCCTCTATATCGGGAGGCCTCTTCAGGGATGATGATCTAGAAAATTCTAGAAAAAGAATTCAATAAAAATATAGTCAAGGTTTTGACCTAAGCTGCGCAATTGGATTGGTGTGTCATGTGTTTATTATTTTTTTTGTAAAAGTACGTGTCATTTCATTAAAACTGATTTTGTATCGGATCCATCTCTCGCTCTTGTTGCTTGAACCTGTTGTTTGGTAGTTATTGAATAAGCTATAGAATGTAGATACCGCAGCAAGATGCGGATTTTAATGAAAGACACGGGTTATTTTTTAGAGAAATAGAGATATATACTAGGAAAACCAACCATTAGTCGCCGCATTAGAAATGTTCTATAGTCATAGTCTCGGTAATTTATTGTTGATATTCTTCTGTTCTTGCATCTCGATAGCATCCATCACTCTGAAGAGGCCTTCCCAACATTAGAGGTCGCGAAAGCTATTCGTGATTATGTAGGCATATTAAGGATAAAACATTATGAAATTTATGGCGTGTTATTAAAAAGAGTTTAGCAAAATAAAATAAGGTTTAATATGAGGGCATAGAAGATGTAGAGTTACTAAGGTTTTATTATTATTAGATGTGTTTTTATTGTTTACTAAAAATTGTGGTTGTCACAAGTGATTAAAGTTTTTCTATAAAGTAATGAATATTACATTTATAATAATAAGGGCCTAAGGTTTATGGTATACACGTTTGTATATTTTAATAAGCATGCTTTGTTAATAAAAAGTGCATATATATATAGGTATATAAGTAAGTAAGTTTTATTGAAATGGATTATACTATATAATAATGAGTCTTATATATACTTCGATTCTATAACTTTGAAATATAATATAAGGGATATACTACTACCCATTTTGGGATAAATATTACAACTACTATTTTGGCAATTTTACTAATGATAGTTATGATTATATAATTATATTTTTCTAGTTAAGTATGGTGCCCAAATTAAGAAGCGTTTTATTTATCAGAAACTTTAATATATTTTTAATCTTATATAGTATATTAATTTAAATGTGGAGAATTTTTATTCTCTGCTAGAACTTTCATTATGTTCATTTTATTATTTTAGATTAGACTATAGTTATAATAGTGATTGTGTATTTTTGATTTATTATTACGTATAGCTAATTTATTATATATTTTTATTTGTATATTTATTATATTTTATTATTATCTGAATAATCTAAGTATTTTTGCCATTATTCTTATTATTTATTACTTAGTTATTATCATATTATAATTATTTATCTCATTCTAAATTTATTTATTAGTAACAAATAACTCCACTTCTATGCATATCTTTGTGGTATGGGGAGTGGGGGCAAATATTTTGGCTGGAAATATATGCCACTTTTGGACGATGCAAGTATTGTTTTATTGTGGAATAAAGTTACTAGTAGTTATGAAGATATATTATGTGATACTTATGCTAATTTATTAAGGTAGGTGGCCCAGGGTAGTCTCTTTTTTATTATTATCTATTAAATGTTTGCAGTTATTAAGATAATGCTCGATTGCTCCTATATTGTATATATATATTATAATAATCCTAAAGAATATAATGGTTATATGATATATATCATATATTATATATTATAGTATTATTATATTATATATATATATTTATGACAGTTCAAAGTCCAAATGTGTCCACATTGTAATGAAATTTTAAAAATAACTAAGTTCAGATATTAAGGAGAGAAATTCAAACTGAAGAACAGTTGTAACATGAATATTTAAAAAATGATATAAGATATTATAGGAGAATGAGAGAGAGAGAGATTTGAGCTGGCGACCAACTAGCATTTATCTTTGACAGACAAATGATGTGCGGATGGTAATTTCCCAACAGTTGCTTATCCTAATCCTGAAGAGAAAGAAACGATGAGTATTGGATTGAATAAAGCAAAAGAATTGGATGCGGATATTTTGTTAGGAACCGATCCTGATGCACACCCAGCTTTCTCCTAGTGTGCTCGTAGAATCACGAGCACAGAAAGAGGATTAGAGAGGCAATTCCTTACTCAGAATCCAGAAGTGGATCTGGGAAAGAGGATGGAAAAACAAAAATTCATCTAGGAATAATATTCTATCTATCCAACTATGCATCTATCTAGCTATCTACTCACACATGTCATAGGACGCCTTAACAATATGAGTAATATTATATATATAAGGTAGTTATATATGAGTGAAAACTCTTCAATAGCTAAATGATGTGATTCTATATTAATTCTTCCACATATCTGCGTGATAGCATATTACGTTTATTATGCCTTGTATATAAAGGATAATTACTGTATCATGATAAATCCATATAGGCTAGCTTTATATATAGTACTATTAGTATATTTATTAATATATATATTCTGATGATATAACCAAATTAGTGCTATAGGATTATAGTTTTACCTAATTTAATAATTCGTATTCAACGCTTGGCAAAGTCTCGTACAAAATAGTGGCAAACGTTTGGCAGTCCTAAGATTGGCGAACCATCAAACATGGCATTTGAAATCAAGTCAATCAGAGAAAGATGTGCAAAAATTGAATTATGCATATATTCACGTAACTTTATTACTTGACTTCGTGTACAAATTTGTTAAATATATTATATAATTCTACAATTATTATTATTTATTTATGATTTTTATCTTTGACGTGGAAAATTATTAATTATATTTGAAGTATATATTTTATTATTATTATTATTATTATTAGATTATACATTTAAGCTTGTACTAAACACTATCAGCGATTACTATTTTAATTTTCCTTGTGGATTAATTGTGTTATATATTTATTATTATTGTAAAGCAACAACAACAAAGAGACCTTCAGCGAGATCACAATCACTGATCCAAGACTAAGTCGGACACGCACAAACAATCGAGCTGTACAACAACAAAAGGACAGTCGAACATACACACATACAATCTAGCAACATCATGCGACGACAACTAGACAACAACTAGTGCAACGAACTACTCAACAACCATATTAGGACGAGCAATAACAGTCAAGGCATCTAGTCCGACATGACTCTCCATTATCGGTACATTATTTTTTATCTAAACGCGACTGCAAAGTATCGACGCATATATCCAGTTCGCAGAATACCTCTATTTTCTATAAACTTAAAAACACAGTAATTATTGGATATTATTATTGTTTATATTATTGATTTTTTTTTTAATATATATATATATCTGATCTATATATATATATATTATTATTTATTGATTATTATTATTTATTATTTTTTTATTTTTAGATGTGATGTATACTAATTTAAGCTTCGCAAACACACTAATCAGCATTACTATTTTGAAGGTTTTCCGTGTGTTATCTTAAAAAACAATGAAGAAACCTACTGAAGCTTTTATACGTTAATATTTTTATTTTTTATATAAATATATGCAACAACAACAACAAACATACAAACTCTCAGAATATGTATAATATAAATAAATATATACAAAGATGTACAATGAATGAGGAGGATTCTGATAAGATATGAGAGATATGAGAGTAGTAAGTATACGTATGTACTTTTGACGTAATGGCTGAATG
>JABUQX010081640.1:0-15000 GCA_015478945.1 Trachelipus rathkii
TCTATACCTCTTATTCCGACCATAGTTTCACTAACTAATATACATTAACACAGGATACACACCTACCCTTATGGCTAAAAAGACCATAGCGCACTCCAAACGTAGTCCTTTTACATTCCACCAAGTGTTTTAATTGCACCAAACACACCTTCCTACCCCCTAATATATATACTATACTATATAATTATACTATATTATATATATTTAATTTTTGCTTTCTGTACGATGTTATCTTATATTTATCATAGATGCATAGGTTGTAATATTCTACTACATATATATATACTGAGTTACTTGTGTATGAACTATATACCAACTGCATCTATAGCATAATACTACTATATATGAGAGACTTTTATATATATATTATCATTAACTTATATATTATCATATTATAATATTATTAAGTATTATATTATATTATATATATTATATATATTTATATATAATTTTATATATATATATATATATTATATATACAATATATATATAATAAATATATATATATATTAATCTTATAATAATATTATATTATATATTATTATTATATCTATATACTATTAACTTTATTCCCTATAATAATTTATATAATTATATATCTATATATTTATCTACAGTATATTTAAGAATTCAAAAACATCAAACATTATTGTTTTTATCTTTGGCCGGATAATTTGAAATCTAGTGAAATTCTGTAAGGTCCATGTAACAGGGTGGGATCATAGAACCCACTGCGATCTCACTGGTCGATATATCGTGTGTTAAATGATTGTCGCTCGAAGGTAACTTGATATCTGTTATATTTCACTTTAATTTATATATCGAGTAAGCTCCAGTCGTCAGTAGATCAGTTAGTAACACAGTAATATATATATATATATTGGCAGTATCATTTACACATAATTTAGAATTTAATATACTCTACTAATCATTACATACATTTTTATTAAGTTCAATTATATTTAATTTATAATATCACTTTCTCTACTCTCATCTATTCATATATCTTCACTCCCTGATTATCTTTATATATTTATTGATTCCTTTTATGTAATATTATTAACTTCATTACTTATTCTCATCTCTCGTTGCACTAAAGAGTTCATGTAATTCACATAATTTTAAATTCGCTACTGGGAACGACATTAATATCTTATTGGCAGTTCGTAAAGATCCCTCTTAGTTATCGCCCGACACAGGTGGAGATTGTGGAAATTACTGTTATTTTATCTCACTTTCCTATCTCATTTGAGTGCCGATTGCAGTCGTTCTCTATATTTTACAAGCAACAACTGCTATGACCGGCTGCCATGCTTTGCCGCGTTTTTAGGAGGGCGTATGTGTTACCATCTGATAATTCGGAAGAGATTGGGATTATTTGTTATTAACACTATTTCTTCCGTCTTCCACATGCTTTTGACCTATCACGTGCGCCGATTTTGTTTTTATTTCAGGTCTCTCCGGTATTATGCAACTTCTTTACCTTGTTTGATCTTTCATTCTTATGCTACATTTCAACTATTAGGAACGCTCTACGTATGAGTACGTCTATTATCGTAGGTCTGAGTACGTCACGAACTCTCATTTATCGAGAGAGCGTACTGAGATCTTCAATAAATCTTATTATCCTCGCGAATAGCTAGTTTGAGATGTTTGTTTATTCTATTCCTGTTGGGGGCATAGTTAAAATTATAATAATCTCTGACTTGCGAGCATTAGTGTAGATTGTGCCGCTATATATTGGTTTTGGATATTAGCGTCCCTCTTAAAGTTCGATTCCTGTGGTTATCCCTCTTGGTGTTTTACCTTTTTATACTCTTAATAGGGGATAATAACGTTAAAAAGGTTGTATTTATTATTATTTTTTTTTATAAGTTTGGGCATTTTTTTCTACTTAATGTGCATACTGAGTAGCTTAGACTGTTGACTTACTTTGCAATATAGAAGTTATTTCTAATGCCATAGTAAAAGCTCTGATGAAACTGTGTTTTGTATATTTTAAGTATATATAATCTTAACCATTCTTACGACGGTTATCGTTTTGCTTTACCATATATTATATTTATTAATTCATCGTACGTATTCCTAATTACTACAATATATTTGAGCGCATTGTCTTTAGGTTTTTTAATTGATCATTGCATTTGGTTAAACGTACATATTATAATTAATTATATTATTTTATAATATATTAATAATATAATATATATTTTATTTATATATGAGTTATATATTTATATATTATCATATATTATATATATATTATTTATATATATTATATATTATATATTATATATATACTATATATATTATTATAGTATATATATATTTGCCCCAAAAACTTCTGAGGGCATATAAAGGTTCAAGCACTTGTAGGGTTTTAACGAGAAACGTCTCAAATATCCAATTATTCAGATATTTATTATTCAAATGCATAAGAGGTAAGGCTTATATTTTCGTCAAAATATTAGACGTTAACGCAGGTGTCCTAAATAATACCAAAATAAAGACAAGTAATATTAAAAGTTTGTAAACTTTTATAGTGGGCTATAATTATTATATAATAAATTATTTATTTAAAAATTTTGTGAAATTTAAAGAATTTAAATAAATTATACTAAATAAAAATATAAAATCAGATATCTTAATAAGAAATGGTCTTTAAATGAATTTAAAATTATTTAATTGAAACAAATTTGGCTGCTAAGATTGAATACATTTTTGAAAAGTAAGAAAGAATAAAATAAAATAAAAATTATTAAGTATCACAAGATAAATAATAAAACATTATGTAGCAACTAATAATACAAAGTGTTTAGAAGTAGTTACTAATACTGAAGGCTGAAAATGTGGTAGAAATATAGGTGGACGTGTAACTGTTATTTTATAATGTTTTAAATATATATAAACTCTCCGAATCAGTCAAGTTCTTAATTCTTACAAAATGTCTTTTATTTAATTTAGTTTTATGGAAATCTGTAAACAAATTTATGGTGATTTTTGATTTTTTATTTATAATAAATCTAAAGGTTATAACGTTTTGTAACTACGTTATTTTATAAAAATTGTGCTTGTTTATTTGGAATTAGGGAACTTGATGAAGCGAAAATATAATTTGCATAGTTACAATTTATTATTAGATATTCCAGCGTGACGTTTATATCAAAATTCTGAAAATAAAATTGATAAAAAATATAAATAAAATCAGAAAAAATATACAAGTATTTTTTTTAAAAATATCACATAAAAATCACATAAATATTTGCCATCTTTATTATATATTTTATTTATTTTTCTTATGATTACTTCTTTTTCTTCCATAAGAAACTTTACAAAAGTACAATAAGATTCTAGATATTGATGACATAAATTTTATGAGAATTAATAAATTTAAAATTAATATTATTTAATTTATAAGTCATTTAGTGAGTAGTTATTTTTCCTTCTTTTATTTTTTTCCTCTATTATTATTATTTTATTTTATTATTAATTGATTATTTTATTTTATTATTATTTATTTTTATTATTATTTTCATTATTCTTACTGAATTTAAACTTAGAGTTGCTTTTAACTTTTTTTTTTGGAGGCGATCATAACATCCTTAATTTATTTCATTATTTATTATTTAATATTTAGTTGGCTCTTTCTCATTTTTGTATATATATATTAAACTTAAAAGGTCCTAGGAAATTTTCATCCAAAACTTTACATTTGAAAAAGAATAGTGAACTAGGTTAAGAGAATCACATATAGATGAATAAAATATAAATATCAATATAGAAAATGAAAGATTGAATCTGAAGCGAAAATATATATATTTTCTTTGGAAGTTTTGTGGAAGCGTATAACCGTAAGATGCTGGGTAGGAAAAACACAAAATATTAATAAGATATTAAACAAATATCAAATAATAATTTGGTTAATTGAGTCCAAAATCTCCCAGTTTTCATATTAATAATATGTAAATGGGAAAATAAATCTATATATAAAAAAATTATATTATAATTTTCAAGTAACGATCTTTTCAAAATTTCAACGGCAATAATTTATTACGATGGAAATCGTAGATAGTATATGTTATATAGATTAATCACCAAGCTAAATATTATTTGCTAAAATACATTAATTTCAAAAACTCACCGGAAATTCACAAAAATGGTAACAAAGGTTTAATAAAAGAGAGGCGACCTATAACGGCAGCGCAATCAGGCGATCAGAATAAGTAAATTTTGATAGGAACAAGGAGATTTCCCGGGGGGTTGAGAAGAGAGGGGGAATGATTCGAGCTTCAGTTTCAAGTGATAGGGAAGTTGAAGAAATAGATATTGATTAGGAAATAGTAATTAATTAATATTAATACTAAAAGTGCTTTGTGCTAAACGTGATAAAAAGACGTTTCTGGGGCTACGTGAGGAAGTAATATATTTATATTATATCTGATAAAGAAAAAATTTGATTAAATGATAGAAAGAATAATATAGATATCGTACAATATTATTGTTTGAATTCATGAATGTTTCATTCAATAAGATGATCCTGAAATATATTATATTAATATTTCTTTCATTTTCTTTCTTTACATTCTAAACCTCTTTTTTCGCAAGACATGGGATTAAGGTGCGTTTACATGCATCGGAAAGGTAAAAAGCAGTAGAAGAATATTGTACAAAAAGGTCGAAAAGCAAAGTCTAGAGCTCTATAAACCGCCCCCTCTGTAGCCATTAATTATGGAGAACTCGTCGCAGCAGAAAATCCAACCCTAGAGGTCTTCAGGGACCGCGACGGGAACCCTCATAAATGGTAAATCGTCAAATGTAAGTTCATCCTTGCCCAGGTGGGCCACACTACGCATACCCCCTCACAAAACCCTGCCATATACTCCTATTATGCACCCTTTATTCTCGCCTCGTCTGCTAACTCACATTTCTCTCCTTCAAACTTCGTTTAAATGACTCATTATCCAGCTTTTTTTCTTCGGTTTCCTTCCCAGCTCGGTTGGTTCCAACACACTGTTCCACTATACATCCGCTTAACCAACCGCCTATCTTCCATCCTTTCCAACATGACCAAACCATCTCTCAAACTATCTCAAATTTATTCTCTCATTTACCCCTTTGCTCACACCACAGCACTTCTCTAGGTACGTTCATTCCTCATTTAGTCAATTCTTCTCACACCTAAACAGCCCCCAAGATTGTCCATGCTGAAGCACATTGAACTTTAGGATCTATACTGTCTTATTCCAGACATAGTCTCACTACATATAATAGCACAGGTAACAACATACCCTATTGCAAGACCCTAGCGCACTCAAAACTTAGTCCCTTAGCCATTTGCACCACTGATTAAATTGCAACCAGCCATACCTTCCTGGCATTTCACAACTTTCCTAACTACACTCTGCTCCGCATCATATATATAGATATATATATATATATATATATATAGTATATGATTTATATATATGTATATATATTATATATATATTATATTATATATATATATTATATATATATACTATATATATATAATATAGTATATATATTATTATATTAATATATATATATATATATATATATATATATATAGTATCATACTATATATATTTATATATATATATATATATATACTATATAATATATAATATAAAGTATATACATATATAATATATATATATATATAATATATATTAATTATATTATATTATTATATATATATATATATATATATATATATTTTATATATTTAAAAAAAAAATTTATTGTTATATTATATTTTATTTTTTAATAATTGATTAATAAATTTTATAAAAAAAAAATATAAAAAAAAATATTTATTATTTATATATGTGGTAATCTGCAGGTAATACGTATTGAAATTTACTGGTGAAGATGATCACAATAAGGAAGCAAGATGATGATTGATTAGATTTGGAAGTTTTGTAACAAAGCTTTTATGGAGAGCAGTAATAGTACCCTTATATTAGGGTAAGGGAGATATGGGTAACTGTAGGAATTCTAGGGGAATCAGTTTATTTGAGTGTTGTAGGGAAGATTAATGCAGGTATTTTGGTCGAAAGAGTTCGTCGAGTGACTGAAGGACCTGATTGGTGAAGATTAAGGTGCGTTTAGGAGTGGTAGAGGATGTGGATGTGGGGATCAAATCTTTACATTGAAACAAATGATTGAGAAAATGGGGGAGAAGAAGAATAAATTGTATTTAGGTTTTATGGATTTGCAACAGGCGTATGATAGGATTAATAGGGAAGCTCTTTGGCAGATGTTAGTGATATATGGTGCTGGTGGTAGGCTTCTGAATGGAATCAAAAGTATTTCTGACGATAGTGAAGCGTGTGTAAGAATAAATGGAGTCGAAAGTGATTGGTTTAATATTAATAGCGGAGTGAGGCAGGGATGTGGTATGTCTCCTTGGTTATATATGGATTGGGTTATGAAAGTGAAAGAATTAGAGGTGGGGATGGCAGGAGATTGTGTTAGAATGATTGAGAATGGAAGAAAGTTGAGGGTGCCCTACCTATTATATGCGGATGATTTGGTTTTGTGCAGTGAATTCTGAAGAGGGTTTGAGAGGATTGGTAGAGAGATTTGGTGGGGTTTTTAAAAGGAGGGGTTTGAAAGTAAGCGTAGATAAGAGTAAGGTAATGGTTTGAGTGAGGACAGTTCTCAGTGTGAAGTTATGTTAGATGGTGAGGCAGCTGGAACAAAGTGTCTGAGTTTTAAATATTTAGGATATATGTTTGGATGAAAAGGGAAACATATGACGCAGAGTGTAGTAGGAAAGTTGTGAATGAAGGAAGGGTGGCTGGTGCAATTAAATCGTTGGTGGATTTAAAGAGACTAAGTCTTGAGTGCTCTAGGGTCTTTCATGAAGGTATGTTGTTGCCTGTGTTAATGTATAGTAGTGAGACTATGGTCTGGAATAAGAAGTATAGATCTAAAGTACAATGTGTTCAGATGGACAATCTTAGGGGCGTGTTAGGTGTTTGAAGAATTGATAAAATGAGGAATGAAACTATTAGAAAGTTTTGTGGTGTGAAGAAAGGGATAATAAGAGAATAAGATGAAAAGTATGCTTTAGATGGTTTTGGATCATGTGTAAAGGAATACGATGATAGTCGTTGGTCAAGCGGATATATAGTGGTGGTGTGTTGTTGGGAATCGACTTGGCTGGGAGACCGAAGAAAATGTGGATTGAGTCAGTAAAGGGAATGCCTGGAGGAGATGAAATGTTGAGTTTGGCATAGGCGAGAAGAAAGGTGCATAATAGCAAGTGAATGGCGGGGTTTTGTGAGATTGTATGGTTTTTGGCCCACCTGGGCCAAGGGATGAACCCCAACATTGACGACGATTTCTCATAGTGAGGGTCCGTCACGGTCCCGTGGAAGCTCTAGGTGGATTTTCCGACTGCGCGACGCGTTCTCACTAATTTGTATACAAAGGGGGGCGGTAATAGGCTTGGGCTTCTTTTCGACTGTGTCATATTCTTTCTCTAACTTTTCTTGTTTCCGGCGCAATGTCACGCATCTTAACCCCCAGTCTTGGTGGAAGAAGTGGATTGATGTGATAGATGATATATATCTATATATATACTATATATATATATATAGTATATTATATATATATATATATATTATATATATATATTAATATATATATATAGTATTATATATATATATATATAGTATATATATATATATATATCCTGAATCCATATTTGCCAACCAATCGAATCCCATATTGGAAATAGATGTCGTAACCCCAACAACATTCTCAAAAAAGACAATACCCTTTCCGGTTACATCTTCCTTCCCAATTTCCATGGCAAACACTCTATGCCCTCCGCACATTTTGCTGAATCTGCTTGCCCAAGTGGATTCTGATACTGCTCTCACTAATAAATATGAGCTATTAACGCAATGCTCTTTCTCTTAACCAAGCCAAACCCACATAAACAAGTTGGATATTCGTTGATATTCAAACCTTATTCTCGCTGTCATGGTGAAGCTCTTTCACCAAATTACTTCTGAAAACCTCTCCCTAAGTATGTCATACAACCCTAATAAAATTCTCTGGTGTATGAAAACTACCCTTTCCCACCCAGGTTTTTGTTTCCGCTCCTCCTGGCCTGAGACCCACGATCTCAACCTTCCTCTCAATCTGAAACCAACATCTAACCATTACCTCCATTCACACAGAGAACATTGGTCCTCTAATAGACATCATCATAATTTCATAACTCATCATGGACTACTTTCCTTTTCAATCGGAATTGTCGTGGCTAATTACTGCTAATTTCTCGAAAGAAACTGTTCAAACTAATAAACATATGTACTCCAAGTGTATTTCTTTGCAAGGGAACTTCGACTTATGTTCATGTGACTTTCTTCTTCAACCATCTAATATAAAATCGCCGTTAACGTTCTATAGAAAGAGGTGACAATGATAGGGGAGGGGCAGGAATACTCATTCAAATATTCTATCCCCATTCCCCAGTTCCCTCTCCATAGACCAAACTTTCATCAGTAGCGGAAGAATTCACTTGTCCATCGACCATACTATATGTTCAATCTACTTAGCTCCGAGTAGTGAATTTACTAAGGTCGACATAGCTGATCTTTTTAAACAGCTTCCTACTCCGGTTGTTTATACTAGGTGACTTCAACCTCCGCCACCCCTTATGGGGGTGACTCTGTCACTTCATCTAAGTCCAAGATCTTAATAGATCTCCTAACCCCCTTTTCCTGGGATGCCTTAACACAGGACTCCCTACCTATGAACGTTTAGATACACACACTTCCTCTTGTATTGATATTTCCGTTTGCTCCCACTTTCCCTTATGGATCGTTTTAATTATTTGGTCCCGTTTTGATTATTTATTCGGTAGCGATCATTACTACCCAATAGCTTTAATTGAGCTTGTTCCAAGCCCCAATGCAAATAACCTCAACTCCAGCTGGCGTTAGGATCGAGCGGAGTGGGCTCCTTTTTATCAGGCCACCAGCTATCCCTCTTTCCTCCTTTCAATACCTATTTCCCGACTGTGTTGATGATGCCCTTTTTGCTTCTTTCCAGAAAGTAGTCATCTCGGCAGTGGAAGCTTGCATCCCGCAGTCTTCCTCAGGCAGGCGGTCGGCAACCCCTTGGTGGTCCCAAGAGTGCGCACAAGCCAACCGAGAGAAGAAGAAACTCTACAGGCAATACAAAAGGACCCGTACCACCCCAAACATGATTATTTTTAAGACTGCCACAGCTAGATCGCGCTGCATTAATCGTCAACGCGTAACCATATTTCTCGGGAACTACTATCGACTGTTAACTTCCCACAACTCCCTCTTTCTTTAGTAGTGGGAAGTATACACAAGAAAGATAATCATCGTCGCTCCAATAATCCTCACCCCAGTCCTCCGTTAATGGGCCTGATAATAATGAAACGGATTTCCGTCCTGAGGTGGTAGCGGATGCGTTAGGTTATAGGCTTTGCTAGCCATTCGAGTTCATTCCGCTACAAAACTGAGAACCTTTCTAAAACTGAGAACTGACACAGCACTACTAGACTTTTCAACAGCAGAAGGGGAAGATCATACCTATATCCGTCTTTTTACACTTGCAGAGTATCGAACTGCACTGGCAAATAGCAAAGATGGTGCCTTTGGTCCAGACATGATTTCGTACATCCATGCTCCCGGTCATATCCATTCCTTCGGGTCAGCATTTTTGCTAGGATTTATATAAACAGAAGTCTGGATCGGACATCTTCTTTTCCATCTATTTTGGACTACAGCTTTTTGTAATTCCCTATTCCCAAACCTGAAAGATCCCGAAGCTTGGCAGACTGAACCAAAGACAGAATTTCCGCCGTGACCTGTCCCCACTTCCCTCTGTAAATTAATGGAGAAAATGGTTTCTTGCCGCTTACTTCCCTGTTCTGGAGAGCCGTCAAGCTTTTAAACTTCCAATCTGGTTTCCGCAAAAATCGGTCAACTGGGAACCCCTTGGTAAAACTAGTACCCATTGACTCCGGGAAGCCGTTCTCAGACTGGTGGGATGGTTCTTCCGTGGTCTTTTTTTTTGACCTGTGAAAGAAGCTTACGATCACAACGTGGAGAAACTGGGATTTTCCTCCTAAACTTCTTCGTTTGGTTATTCCGCGGAACAATCTCTCTATTTTTTATCAAATGCTTTTGTCAACATAGATCTATCCGGTTCGGTGCTCTTCTATTCTGTCCACCCACTGTTACTCTGGATTGAAGGCGTTCAGCAGGGTAATTGTGTTTAAGTTGTACTACTATTGCTCTGGAATTTAAATGATATTTGTTCCTCTATTCCACGACTGTCAATTTTTTCTCTCTATGTCGATGACCTTGCTTTAAATATAGCCGGTGCCAGGCTGTCCTTTCTTCTCGGACGGCAACTTCAACTAGCTATTGAAAACAATTTCCACAATGGGCTAGCTCCCTGGCTTTCCATTTTTCATCCCACCAAAACTCAGCAGTTGCTTTTTTAAGAAAAAGGGAATCGAAAGAACTTGCCACCTTCTTCCAGCGAACCTACCTTATATGGTTCGCCTATTCCTGTTACTTCACAGAGGTCAAATCTCTAGGACTCATTCTAGATGACCAACTAACATACTCACCGCACATCAAACACTGAAAACACTTGTCTCGCTCGCTTGACTTATTACGTCAATCGCGCCTCAAAATCTTGGGGCGCTGAACGCAAGTCCCTTTTTTACGTCTATATATGGCCCTAGTTCGATCGAAGCTTGACTATGGCTGTCCTAGTATATGGTCAGGCCTCCCCTACTCTACATTCAATCTGTTGGATTCCCATAAGCAAAACGAGGCGATCCGTTTAGTCTCCACTAGGAGCCTTCCGAATCTCTCCACGCGGGTTATGCCTTGAAGTTGAAGCCAATTTTTGTGATGCCACTCTCTCTTCGAAGAGAATACCTCATGTGTACAAGTTATCATTGCTGTCAAATCCCCAATACCGTCTGCCCTGACAACCGATTCTGCAGGAGGTGCCTCTCAGAAATCCTTAATTAACTGCTCATTTGCGAACACGGTTCATAACATTCTTAATTTCCTTAATATTCCTTTACAAAAGGTGCTGCTTTTCTTTTATGATAAAGGATACACACCTTTGGTTATTCCCCGCTCCCATCCTTTGCTTGGCTCTGAACCTCTATCTCCAATCTAGCCATTCTGCTTCCTTGTTAAAGGCATCATTCCCTGTCTCATTTCCACAGTCATGATGAGTTTATCCAGTATTTGACTGATGGCCTCTAAAATACCGGGTAACAGTGGTAGGCCGCAATCTGCTGTCTTTCCCTGATCGCAACTTTCCCATACCCTCCCCCCTCATGCTTCAATTTTCACAGCAGAATTAATGGCTATTAATGAATTGCGCTTTCTTCGAATTCTAATCTTAACCAAGATCAAATCTTAATGTCTTTATTCCAGATTTCGCTCAGCGCGTCTACCATAAGCGCTTAATACTCTTATTCTAAAAACAACAATGGTATCTGCTGTGCAGCATTTCTTTGGCTGCTCCATTCCCGTAAGAACATAAAATTATTTTATGTTGGATCCCCTTTCTCATGTAGGGGTAACTGGCAATGTAATCGCTGACAGATAGAGGCCAAAATGGCCATCTCCTCATTTCGGAGTCTGTTCCTGGTAACCTCCGGATGCATTCGACAAGGTTTTCGATTCTTTATTGGCAAGAGCGCTGGACGAATGATCAAGGAGAGGGAAGCGAAACTTAGAAATATAAAGCCGATCATCGGGGAGTGGTCTTCTTCCCACCGACGAAAAACGCTTATCCGAGGTGATACTTGCAGCGCCTCCGTATTTGGCCAATCACTAATATCACTCCAGTCACTATATATTACGGAACCCCCCTCCCTTTGCAAATTTTGTTCGAAGGTCATATCCCCGCAGTCTGTTTCGCCATATCTTCCATTGATTGTTCCAGCTGGACTCTATTCCCGCCGTCATTTCCCTACTTTACGATCCATAACCTTCCAAAAGATTATCCATATCTTATCTGAATCTTCCCACTTTAGTAGTAACTCTAATTTTTCTTGTTCTACAAGAAGTGAATATTCTATAAAATTTGATTTTGTTACGTAATACTTGGACTTTATAATGCGCAAGGATGTACCTTTGTTTAGTTTTTGTTTATTGATTTAATTGACTGATATAATTTCATTTCTCTATTCAAATCTTCTTTAGACGTTTGAAATATGTAATGTTCCAGGACCCACCCATGGTGTTGATTTTTTCAACCCAGTGTGGCTGCTTTGTGAGCTTGTGGTGGGTCCTGTACACTGCACTCAAAAAAAAAAAATATAATATTTATATATATGATATATAATATATATATATATATATTATATTTATATATATATTATATATATATATATATTATATATATATATATATATATATATTTCAGGGTATTATAGTAGAATTTATTGCAAGAACAAAATCTGGAATAGGTTTGAAATTTGAAGTTTTAGCAGAATGTCAAAATCAATTTGAATTGATTAATTACAATGATTTTTCTAGGAGAATAATAGTGAGTAGTTTATTTTCATATTAATCTTAAGTTTTTTTTAAAGTGTTTTATGTATTTAATTGTTAAGATTTAATTTGGTAATTGGTATTTAAATGAATTTAAATTGGTTTAATAGTTTGTTTAAAATTTGCCCAACAATAACATCATCACACGTATATATGAGCAATTGAAATGGAAAGTGGTTTAAGTAAAATATTTTGACTTTGAGAAAAGTATGGTTAAAGTTGGGATTCAATGACAACTGTTATATATTTGCCTGCTATCTTGAAAAACAATTGAGGTATTTTTAACACATTTTTGGCTCAAAATATATTGAAGGTAGAGCTGTCCAGCAGTGATGAAAATCCGGTATGGGCAAAAAAATTATTTACACCACTCTTTCACCCCTCAGGCGTGTATTGATTTTTGTTATATTGTTATGGTTAGAGTGTTGCAACTCTAAGAGGAATATAGTGATAAGAACCAATACCAGGGGGGGGGGGGTTTGTGCATCCCTCCTTCCCCAGCACAAGTTTGTGACCTTGTCACAAACGAAATCTTTTGATCTTTCTCCTATCGGCGCATTTTTCGAATTAATTGTCTCTTATCTTTCGATTCTCTTCCTCCACCATAGTTTTTATCCCCCACCTCACCTTTTTTGACCCCAAAGTTTTAGATGAACGCTGCTGTCACCCTTTCTTATGGTAGGGGTTCCCGGCTTTGTCTCTGCTGACCGGGTGTGAGCCGAATTACTCATTAGTGATTCGGTGCACACGACCTAGCATCAGGTTTGGCCCTTTTTTTCTGACCCCTCTTGAACACCTACAATAAGAGAAGCCCAGCCGCCTAATGCTGCCCTCCGTGTATAAACTTCATGGACTCTACACTCATAGGGGGGGGGGAAACCCTTAAAACTTAATATAACTATGAAAACTAAAAAATCACCACGGACCCCATTGTATTCTCTAGGTAGTGAACATGCAACCTCCGCTCCACTTGGAAGGCCTCTGCCTACCCCCATCAATCCCTCGCCTGACACGCCCTCGGCATTCCAGATGCCCAAACTGTTGAGGCAACCCCGATGAGGTGCCCCTCCGTCCTAGTTCTCACTTGTCTACTCCACATGCTGCTCCCCTCCACCACCCCCCAGGACTGCCAACAGATACTGTATTCCCGATGTATTACTTATTGCCATCCACCACGTCCAAACTTCTTAGACCATAGAACTATCATTCTTAGCGATTCACTTGAAAAAGATTTAAAAGTTGAAAACCATCATATCACGTTAATTAGAAAATAAGAAACTGGTCCCTTCTCGTTCAAGTTACTACTCGGAATCAAAGTTCTATCTTGTCATCCTTAACGTCTCTTGGATATGTCTCTCTTATTGCCATTCATGACTAAATAAGATACACTATTGTGTTCTGGTGAAGATAAAACGAAGACATTGCTTTCTTTTTAACCCTTCTACAACAGAAGAGATTTTCTGTTGCAATGTATATAGGTTTCCCCCACGTCGAAACTCACCTGACATCCCAAATCCTCGCTTGATGCTGACTTTAACATCCCTTTTCCACCTACAAAGGTATAAATTGGGTTTACAACAGTGTTTCTTCCCGTTTTTCCCCGACCCAGACGTTGCTTTCAGGTGCCAGTGATTTGGCGCATCTCGAAAAATAATCGTATTGGGAACCGCGTGAAGTCAACGCTATTTGTGGAGAAGACTTTCACATTCCCTGCGAAAGCACTCCATACTGCAACAACTGCGAGGATCCCCACAGAGCCTCTTTCTTAAATGCCTCTTATTGAACAGCGAAACTGTTGCGAGTTATGCTTTTACCATATAAAAAACAAGCAGAGAGATGCCTCATACACCCAACTCAAACAAATATCCTACATGACAACAGACAATCCTTTGCTGCAATTGTAGCAGCTCCACCGTCCCCACTTGTTAACCCACCTATACACCCCCATCCAAGAAGAACAACTCCACCCACCAACTCGAATGGACTCCTGTAGTTGCTGCATCGCCTATATTACCGACTACTCAAATAGTCAGAAAGCAGCCGACGATTCATTCTCCCTCACAAGTTGTCGTCAACAACCCTTCCGTGATTACTGGTTTTTGACTAACCATCAACGAAACTAAGTTTTCTCATCAATCACAAAGCTTGGAGAGCATTTCCTGCCGAGAAACCCTGTCACCTATCCTCACGATGAGTTCTCCAACCCCACGTAAGAGGCCTGCGTGCGTGTCCCCTAATATGTGTCCCACCATTGTTCCTATTCCTAAAATGAATATAACTGAGCAAAAACAAAAGATTTTGACACCAAACCAAAGATTATTCACTAAAAATATAAAACATCTGAATTCCAAAAGCAGGACACATCAACCCCCACTGTAAAAATTGCAACTCT
>JABUQX010081640.1:20000-25000 GCA_015478945.1 Trachelipus rathkii
ACATTCGTTCACCGACTCATCCACTTTCTCTTCGGTCTCCCAGCGGTCGGTTCCCAACACACTCTGCATTATTACATGCCGCTTACCACGACTTTCTTTTCATACTTTCCACAGGACCAACCATCTCAACTACTTTCATTTATTCTCTGCATTTTCATGCCTTCTTTCACACCACACAACTCTCTAATACGTCATTCCTCATTTTATTAATTCTTTTAACCTAGAATGCCCCTAAGATTGTCCATCTGAACAACATTGAACTTTAGATTATCTTCTTATTCCAGACCATAGTCTCACTTCCATACAATAACACAGGTAACAACATACCCTCTGTAAGACTCTAGCGCACTCAAGACTTAGTTCCCTTTTACATTCACCAACGAATTAATTGCACCCAGCCACCTTCCTGCCAATTCACAACTTTCCTACTTACACTCTGCATCATCCGTTATCCCATTCTTCATTCAACACATTACCCTAAATATTAAACTTCAGACACTTGCTCCAGCTGCTTCATGTCACTTTCTAACATAACTTCACACTGGAGACTGCCATCACTCACAACCATAACCTTACTTCTTATCTACGTTTACTTTTTCAAACCCCTCCTTTTACACCCCTTGCCAAATCTCTCTACCAATCTTCTCAAACTACTCAGATTCGCCACACAGAACCAAATCATCCGCATTAATAGGTAGGGCACCCTTCCACCTCCTCTCCATTCTCCATCATTTTTAACACCATTTTCCTGCCATCCCCACCTGCGCAGATTCTTTCATAACCCCATCCTATACAAATTGAATAACCAAGGAGACATTAACACAACCCTGTCTCACTCCGCTATTAATCCTAAACCAATCACCATTGACCCATTTATTTCTTACACACGCTTCCACTTATCTTCATACATTACTTTTTGAATTTCATTTCAGAAGCCTACCACCAAACACAATATATACTAATACCTGCCTAAGCTTCCCTATTAAACTCTATCATACGCCTTTGTAAAATCATTAAAACCTAAATATAATTTTTCTTCTTCTCCCTCATTTTCTCAATCAGTTTTTTCAATGATAAGATTTGATCCACACATCCCTTACCACTTCCTAAACGCACCTTGTTTTCACCAATCAGTCCTTCAGTACTGACCGCACTCTTTCAACCAAATACCAGGCATATACCTTCCTACAAACACTCAATAAACTTATTTCCCCTATAATTTCTACAGATTCCCCTTTTCTCGCTTACCCTTATATAAGGGCACTATTACCGCTCTCCTCCAATCCCTGGAACTACCCTCCATAAACGCTTAATTACACAACTTTCCAACATCCAATCATCACATCTCACGCCCTCCGGCTCTTTGATCATTTCACTTAGTTAATTTATCTTACCTGCAGATTTACCCATTCTCAACTTTCTCACTCTACCCATAACCTCTCCTTACTAATAACCTCATCCCAAAATACCTATTTCCTTCTTTGCACCATCAAAAAACCACACACATTCACTAAACCTCATCATTACTGTTAATATTGTGCATATTTTCGAGTGTTCTTTCCACACTCCCCTCACAATCCATTTTATCAGTTACAAAGCACCATCCCTATTCATTATTCTTAAGGCAGATTCCCTTATTCTCATTCTTAACTTTCGCGCTTCCTATTCCCTTGTATATCCTCATTCATTCACCTTCAAAACTGTTCATTACCTCTTGTTTTCTCCTAAGTATGCCTTGTTTAGTATTTCTTTTTTCCTCCTTATATAATTCAAAGCATCTTTCTTTTGAAACTTCATCATTTGCTTTTGGTACATTCAACCACGCTTCTTTTTTTACCTTTTAACCGCTTTCATTCATCCTTTCTTCATTCCACCATTCGCTGTTAAATTCTTACTTTCCTACTTTAGCAACATCCACACACTTCCTTTATATATATAACAATTGTTTCCTTCATTTGCCCCCAGATTTGTTCAGATCAAACTCGTTCACATCAACCGATTTACTCTAGCGAGCGCTCTTACTACTTATCCTTATTGCCTTGTTCACTTAAACTTCTCACTCATTAATTTTACTACTTCCTTTCGTATCACCCTCTCTCCATCCAAGCCCCCACTACTTATTTTTACATAGAACAACATAATATCCGATAATCCCATTCTAAACCCCTCACTGATGTAACATCCACACATACTTCACATCTCCTTCTTCACCAACACAAAAATCAGATCATACTTTTTCACTTCGATACCATCTCTACCTACACCACTCTAGTATACTTATGGATTACTCTTGTGTTATAAAGAAAGTATTACTTACACACATACCTTTCTCTTCACAGAAATCAATCACCTTCCTACCATCTCATTTTCTCCCGCCAACCCAAAACCTGTTATACCATCCTGTTTTTGATCACCTCATCCAAACATCAAGGATCCCCCAGCCTATCAATCTGAAGCTCCCTACTCACTCCATCCAAAGCATCATTCAGATTATCCCAACAAATCGTACTCTCTCAACCGTTTCCCTCAGATTGGACCAGTACGTCACAAACCACACATACTTTGCCTTTTCAAACTTCAAAACTTTAACACAATAGATAGAATTTCTAGACTCACACACACAAAGGTCTACCAAAGCTTTGTACCACAGGTCACTCATCAAAATTGCAACTCCTTCTCTCCTCTCTTTCATTCCACACCAGCCGCACACATTTTTCACCCAACCACTTAATTTCACCCTTTCCTTTCATCTTTGTTCAGTCACAGCGAGCAATACAATTTGCCCTTTCTAAATACATCCATTTCACCTCCTCCTCTTCTCCTCAACATTTTATTCCTCTAACATTTCATGTACCCATACGATTCGTACAATTTCGCCCGAAGATTCAGAAGGTCGTTTACGGCGATCACAACCATCTCCGAAGGCATGCATTTAGCATTCCTAGCAAGAGATAGGTGTAGTGGGCAGCCAACCAACTACCACCGTCCTTTAGTCGGCTTCTACGACACGCAGGACATCCGATGTGGGCAGTTCTTTCTCCCCCACATAGGATATGAGTAGTAGGGATTGTCTGTGTAAAAGAGGTCTAAATTTGTAATGGGAAAATTTATGAAAAATGTGGAAAGAAAGGATTGAAAGAAAAGTGCATTGTGTAATATGCTAATGCACGAATGCATAACAAATGCACATACACATGCTGGGGGTCGGAGGGTTCACACAAAAGACCCATCTGCATTGGTTCTCACAGCTATTGCCATGCCAAGTTTCAAGAATAACACCACTATGAGAATCAATACACCTTTCGGATATATTATATATATATATTATATATATATATATATATATATTATATTTATATATAATATATAAGATATTATATATAAATATATATAGTTTATATCTATAATAAATAAACTTGATATATATATATATATAATATATTATAGTATATATATATATATATATATATATGGCAGCAATAAACAAATGAATTTATCCTATTTAATACTGATATGATGAAGATCCATGTAAAGTTTGATCTTTTTCTTTATGTGAAAGCGTAAATTAAGTTTAATTTAATTAATAGCAAACATTAAATAAAAAGTAAATATGATCATAAGTCCCCCCAACCCATACAAGTTATTGAACAAATTGAACCCACGGCCGTAGTAACCCATTATTCAAAAAATCAAATCTATTGACTCATGGTATTGTCCTTGAACACTTTATAAATATGTTTATATTCAATTTAAATCACTTCAAAGTCAGTGGCATTTAGGTATTAACACTTTATCGTTGAAACAATGATAAAGTAATTAAACAACAACAAAAAATTTAGACCCGCGTTCTTCTGCATATTTTGAAATGAAGATTCATACTAACCAACTTCTCAGCCTATCTGAAAAAAGGGATTATCTTTAATCTAATTTAAATATAAATTTAAATTTAAAGAGATTAGCTTCAATCTAATTTAAATTTAAATTTAAATTGTAAATAGTTTTTTACTTGTTTATAAAGAATTATTTTAAAAGAAAAATGGTTTTCGTTTTAGCTTAGAAAGAAAATCTCCCGTGTTTCATTTGCTAAATGTAATTTCCTTGTTTTTCTTTTTTTCTTTTTTTTAATTTAATATTGTTTTAAGTTTTTAAATATTTTTCTTTATTTTCTTACAAAGAATTTTACGCATTCCCTCTCTAAAAGTGAGTCATATAGAGAGAAATTTTCAGGAATTTTTGGTTATTAAAGTATTTATATATTATTATGTATGCTAATAACCCCCCAATTTTTTTTCTTTTATTTTTTTGAACTAATAATTTAATTGCATACACACATACATTCATACTGTTTTGTTTGTTTGTTTTATGAAAGAAAATTAGATGTCTTTAACAAAGTTCATTTTCACTTTACATTTGCCTTTTAGGTTTCTTCGCATTCCATCTCTCTTAATAAGCCTTTGAGACCTGGAATGTGGACGGCAGTTCTAACGCATAAAGGGAAAATTTTGGCTTCACTGAGATTTCCAATTTTGCCCTTGCAATTTGCTCAAGCCAGGCAGATATCCATTTCTGAAGGAAGGTAAGCGCCTTTTATATATATATATATATTATTATAATATATATATATAATATATATTATATATATATATATATTATATATATATAATTTATATATATATATATATATATATATATATATATATATATATATATGATATATATAAAACGTTTCGTAGCGAGGAGGTTGACTCGCCGACTATCTTGCGAGAGGACGCTGGTTCAATCCTCCGCGTAGCAATCTAGTTTTATCTTCCTGGGGGCAAGAATTTAAAACTCGGTGCGAACACGTGTGGCGACAGGCTTGAGATAGCCGGCCTTAAAAGTTTCGATTTCCTGTAGTCTACCCGTGTTACCCTCTATGAGAAGAAGATTAAAGCACGTTTAAAGGAAGTATATATATATTATATATATATATATATAATCATATATTATATATATTTATA
>JABUQX010081640.1:32500-39239 GCA_015478945.1 Trachelipus rathkii
TAACATTCCATTATATCTACTTTCTCATCCTTCTCATCCAATTCTTAAAAACGCACTAAAACTTTTTATTCCGTAGACGCCTAACGCTTGTCGAAAAGAATTTAAAACTTTTTTTTCATGGACTTTTATAAATTTTGAAACTAATTGGTAATTTTTTTTCATATTAATACCTGGCAATTTAGACTGATGTTGGTGTTTAAGCAGATTATAAATATTCTTCTGCCTTTTAACCCTCGTCACAGTATCATCTTTTCAATTATGAGCTCTTTTTAGCGAACACCAACTGTTTGATTGTAAACAAGCCCTACACTTTACTATGGAATTAAAGATCCTTGAAAGACTAATAATTAATTAGCATATGCATTCGTCCTAGTTGATAATAAGAGGCGTCTCTCTACACCCTTTTCCTTATCACTCACACGTAGTTCATTTAATTTTATTACTTGTATAAGGATACCATTTAAAGACATGATGTTTTCTCTGTGCAAGAAGTGCACCTCTTCTTATATTCTTTCATAAGTAATAAAAAGAAAATATATTCATAATCGAATGAGATAATATTGTTTTGAAATACATTATTACTCTTTAGTTTTCAGCATCAATTTCTTATTGTTTAGGTCTCCATCATTTAGTCAATACCCATTTTCATTCATCGTCGTCGGTCTTTGGTCTCTATAATTTATAAGTGATTTCCTTTTTCTTCTGTGAATTGAAAAAAAAAATAAAAACAAAATAAAAACAATAACTCATATCTATATATATAGCAGAAATAGGTATCTACTTCATTTTTGTGAATCCTCTGAAAAATTTTGGATAGGAAATATGTAAAAAATAATATATAAATAAATATAAAATCATTCTTTAATAATCTATGAGTAAATAATTTTTTTCTATAGACGGACTACATTTAAAACTTGTATTTAAATATCAGTTGAATATGTTTGTATAATCCAGACTTTATTATTAAAATTTTGCTTTTTATTTTTTTATAAACTAAAAAATACCACAAGGGTATACGGCACCGTATGAGGAGTCGGGGTCTCTCGGCCTTCCGGGGAACTAAGGGGGAAAGGACTAATTCCCACCCCTCCGGGAGTAAGGTCTCCGGAACCTATATATATACACCGTACTTCTTGTGTAACCAAGTAGTATTTTGTTCTATGTTTTATCCCTTATTATATATATATATATATTTTATAATAATACGCTATCCCTCCCCTAACGTAGAGGCTAATTGTGAGAAACCGTTATATATACCTATCACTACCCTGTGTTTCCCAGATCGTGACTCAGAGACTCATCACCTTAAATTGCACTAGTGTAAATATACCTTATTAAAAATAATATATAATTATATATAATACTATAGTCCCTCAAGCCACTATATATATACCACCCTCAATAAATAGTCACTACAATTTTTATATAGATTTATTTATTATTTTATATTTTATTATATACATTTTCCTAACCAAATTTAATATCAAGGATACTCAAAATATTATCAGTTGCATGTATAATTAATACCAAACATCTTCGCGCACATGATACAGCATTTTTGTCACGATTGCTTGCAGTAGTTGATGAAGTATTAGTATTATTCAGTTATATTATGTTTCTCATCTTGTATTATAATTTACTTATAGTTTTCTCTTTCGTATCAATAAATTTTAGCTCAGGCATTCCAGCAATGTTGTCCTTTTCCCGGTAGCTATTGTAGTTTTCGTCTTGGATCTCCTACAGTAGGACTACTTAAAACTATTCATAGCAGACGGTATACTTATTATAGGTCATTATTAATTATGCCTTTATATTATACAATGCTTGTTTTGTAAAGCAATATAGTTATACTACTTTAATATATCTTACAATTATTTGTATTCTATTAGTAAAGTTATGTTGAGTGAATAGTTATTGTATAGCAATACGATGAAAGAATAAAATCTTTAGATTCGGGTAATAGTATATATATAGTATATTAGATTTGTATTTGGCAATGAGGAAATTCTTAATATAATATTTAGGGTAAGTTTCTTCTGTCATATAGAATATATAACGAATCTTGATTTCACACTAATTCAATTAGATAATATTAGCTGAACTACTAAATATATGAGATATCTGGGGGTGAGCATATATTATGGATTTTCAAATGTAATAGATAATATCAATATATAGAGTTTATCTTTTCAGACTCACATTTATGATAAAAAAATCTTACAACAATTATTAATTCGAATCATATATAACTGATTTATAATAAATAATTTTTTCGATCGTTTAAAAACAAATTTACAGATGTTTTAGTCTGAGATATATCAACTCAAACTTATACTCTCAAGTGATTAGACAAAGTACTAAAGTATAACTTATTCTATTGTTATTACTCTATATATATATACTATTATCAATATATATCATCATAATATACATCTTATCTCCGTGAGCATTTTTACTCGAAGTTTTACATAATATCTTAATTTCCTAATATGTGTTCAGTACTTGCTTATCAGTATGCCTATCAGAAGGGTTTTATCTATCTAGTCTCCAATATGTATTTATTGAGCTTAATAAATTTATTTTAAAATTATGGAATAAATAGATACCACATAATTGCATAACTAAAAATCTATAATATGATCAATTTGCCGGGGTTAAGAGGAAGGGTTATGAGAATTTCGGCACATCTGTTGATGTAGAGTGAATGGAAAATGATATTGTATAAAATAGAACAAAGTTCTGCGAAGAAGGCATGACATAGAGGGGCTTTACATAAGGGAATATCGTATATGCGGTTTTATATTAGATAAGTAGAAGTAAAAAATTGGAATATTGTATATATAAGAACACACCGTGAAAGCTGGAGCCGGAGCCTAAATAATCATTTCATAATAATAATATATGTAATATATAGAATGGTCACTATTAAATTTTTGTGACTGATTTGTAATTATATATTGGTTAAAATATAAGATTGGTTTTATAGCATTGTATTTAGAAGGAAAGTTCATTAAAGAGGGAAACCAACTCCATTAATAGCAAGTCGATAAGTACTGAGCAAATAATATTCATTAATCTTGAGACAGATGTGATAGATGTGTCAGTAATTTGTGAGGTCATAATGAAAGGGGGTAAAACACACATATTAGACGTGAAGTGGTGGAGATTCAAAAAAAAAACCTAAAACTGTTCCCAAATTAAAACCTCGCCCAATTTGCCTAAAAATAATTAAACAAATATGTGTATTCTCTCCGAGGATTACATATAAGTCAGAAAATTTTCTGCTTTAGAGAACTAAAAAACTAACGGATGATGCGGATTTAAATAAAAATTAAGTTGAGGACTGAATGAATATCAAGACAGTTACAGACTATGGGTGATTTTTGAGAAACCTACAAAAAGGTAGGGTTTTGAATTCGCGAAACGTTTAAACGAAAACACTAAATTGGTGGGAAAATCTGGGATATAAAAAAGAATTCCAAATCAGCTTATAACAATCGTTAGGTAAGAAAAAAAATTATCGCCGAATTTTTTTTTCATTTTTTTGAGAAACTCAAAAACGAATAGTAGTAGGTTTTGAAATTCGACTATGCTGGGATCCTGGGATCGATCAAAGATTCCATAATCGGCTTATAACATGTACAATCTGTTGAGACGACTGCAAAAAGCTTCGAGTTTTAAAATAGTGCTTGGTTGTAATGAGCCCCACGCTCTGTTTTAGAATAATCAGTTTCAAGTCATCGCCTAGGCAAAAAACCTAGATTGTAATGTGGAGAAACAAATTCAGCAGCGCTATTCCGATAATAAAAGAATAAAAAAATAATAGAATCAAGGTAAAGTATAAATGGGGAAGACAACGTTAAATTTAGTTTTTACCAATAAAAATTGAATTAATACAAGCAGAACCAATCAAATAAATAGCAAAACTCAGGTTCCTATCTAACTAGTTTTCGTGAAAAACTACAAACACTGGAAGAAATCTGGAACTAAAAGCACCGAATCTTGAATAGAATTTACTAGAGTCGATTAACCGGTTTTCGGGTAGTAGATGCCCTTGTTTGCACCTCAAAAAAACAAAAAAAAAAAGCTGCATGTTGTAACTTCCCACGAGGTTCTATTTATATTTTTTTTTTTGGGGGGTGGTGAAAATAGGGCTCAGGGATGTTGCGAAAGCAGGGAGGGGGAAAGGAGAGGGAAATAGGAAGGGGAGGTAAATGTGTGTTCTTGTCTCATACGGCTGTAAGGGGTGGTTGTTGAAAAAAAAAGGGGGGGGGGTAAGGGGAGCTTTAATAACTAATATTTGATGTATCTGTATTTGAAGTTATAGAAGTTATTATAGACAAACTATTATGGGGAGCGCGGCGTTTCCTCCCCTGTTTTACCTATCTAAATATAAATTCGTCGTAACGTTCTATTTTGTTGGTTTAAACTAGAAAAAAATAAAAAGAAGAAGAGCCCCGCCGCCAAGGGATGTGTTTAATGATGAGTGTTGGGTAGTGGTGGGAACCTTCTAATTGAAGTGGTACAAGGCAAAAATGTTTCAGACTTTATGAAATAATGGGAACGGTGGAGGGTCAGATGGAAGAAAGCTGTTGTATCATATGGATAACAACAAGATTAGAGGAGGCAAAACATAAAAACCACAATTACAAAAACAAAAAACAAAGAAAAAAAAAAAAATATATGTTACATTTCACTTAGAAATAGACAATGAGAAAGCGGGGTTGCAAGTTAGACATAATGTTGTTACATTTCAAACTGTTGAAAATTTTTGTTTTTGTTATGGTGAATAGATTTTCCCTCCCAAAAATTCATCACCTCATAAAAAAAACAGAAGAGTTACCTATACAAAAAAATAAATGAAGTCAACCCATCCAAAACTCTCAGAAAGATATTAATAAACTACGTAAAATTAAAACTTTTCTAGCGGCAGGTTATGTAAAACAACACTAACCTAACCCGCCGGGCTTCACGGGGGAAACTCTCAAAGAATATTAAATGAACATAACGTAATCTGACGGCGTGGTTTTGTGGATGTGTCTCGAGGTTTGTGTGGTGATGTCACTTCACAAGGGCGTATATGGCGGATTTCTCATAATGAATGCTATACGAAACTTATTATTTGTTAAAGCATTTAGTACCGCATGCTGCTCTTCCCGAACATAGTTTATGGCGCCAAGTCTTCTACAATTCATTTTAGTTTTCTATTTCTAGATAAGATGGAAGTTGCAGGAGGCTAAATCTTGCTAATAAGGAGGGTGAGAGCACGATTGATAAGTTATGACAGTTCTTCACGAATTTAAGAGTAGTTTTTAATTTCTAGGGAGTAAGCTCAAGTTGCAATAGTCTAAATCCGGCTAGTATATATAGGTAGGGTGAAAGTACGACAGTCAAGGTAATGGAAGAGGAATACAACCCTAAAACTTCTTATTTTCATTTATGGAAATCTTGAAGATGACGCCAATAACAGGCAGACAGGTAGGTCAATATGAATGACGAGGTTGTTCACGCGCCAATGCATATAATGTTCTTGCGTTGAAATCGTTCTCACAAACGTCAAATGCGATTACTCTTAAAATTTCTACATTTGGCCAGTTTAATGATACCTGATGTAACGTATATAATTAATTTTGTTTTCTCTTTTCAAAACAAAATTACTATTCATTTGTTTACACATCGTCTTTATTTTCCATGAAATATATATATTAGGGCAGTGGTCTCCAAAGTGGGGTACGCGTACCCCGGGGGGTACGCAGAGTGATACTTGGGGTGTACGCCCAAAGAAGTAGCCTCAACACATCACTTGTCAGTTGTATGATTTATATCAAGTGAGTTTTATATATATATATATATATATATATATATATATATATATATATATATATATATATATATATATTATATAATATATATACTATATATATAATACTTATATATATAGTAGTAATATATATATATAAAGATGAAAGATAAATATATATATTATAAATATGAGTTATTATATAAAATATATATAAAATAAAACTCGAAGGAAAATTTTAATGCATCAACCTCCGTAAATTAATATAAACGACTTTTCATATTGGGAAGGGAAGGCTAGGTTTGGTTTTATTCTGGTTAATACTCCGTAGACCTCCGATAGAGTGTTGCACCGCAATAACAGGGTTGTAAATGTATAAACTATGTAACCGAGAGCGACAGTGAGTTGGTAGGGGATTAAAATGGCATAATAAAAAGAACAAAATAAATATGGGATATGATGAATTTTGTTTAATCAACAACGTGACAAAAATTTTTGGTGCACCATAAATTTAAAAACAAATTACAATACATGAAATGAATGGATGCTAGCGGTGCCGTATGGTTGTCTTATATATATATGGTTGTGTAAACACACCCCCGTCTGCCCTTGTCGCAAACCTTCTATTATCTGCTCCCAAAACGATCGGCATTGATGAACATGTCTTGGAACTGATGGTTTTCCCTTGGCGGGATGTTTGTAAAGCGTTTGCAAAGCCCCTCCCTGAGTGTGGATCGGAGCATGTTTCATCACTTGAGGGCTTGAAATCACGAGACTCCCCTCCCGACCCAATCAAATCCAAACATGTTTAATGGTATTCATTGTCTGGCTCCTCGCAGAAATGGCCCGGAGTCTGAATCCTACCTGTTGTAGGTACGTGGACGAACTTGTGCAGAGGTGCTGTTGGGTCGTTGTCATGATGGCATGGAATGGAGTATT
>JABUQX010081641.1:0-10000 GCA_015478945.1 Trachelipus rathkii
AAATATTGGGCATTTTGCAACTAAATCTTTTTACCACGAAAATCCATCGTTCGATGGGGAATGTTCTCGCTCAATTCAGGAGAGAGACAATTGCTTATCGGGCGTGGAAAAAAACTCTCGTTCTCCTAACTCTACTATTTCCATTCTGCTCGGAATTGTCATTGCAGAGCTATTATTCGACAGGCTAAGGATGAGCTTTCACTAAAGAAAAGTGCGCCAACCTGATTGCTCTCCTACTGACAAAAATTTCTGCCTCTTGCCAAAAACATCTCTAATAACTTTTTGTTAAATCTTGCCTTTCCTTCCACTATTCCGCCCTGAGGTTCTGTAGCTAACTCTCTACTCAAAAAGGATAATCTCTTTCGGCCTCCTTTTTTCATCTTAATTCTACCCTGGACGATTCCAACATCCCTCCTCCTGCCTCTTCTCCTCTCAGGTTTCCTAAGGTGCCTCTTCCCGTGATTACGCATGATCGGGTGTTTGGGATTCTGAGATCTATGAGTGTCAGAAGTAGTGCCCGGATGCATTCCTCCCCGTGTTTTGATGGAGTGTGCTTTCGAGCTGGCCCTGTCCTCGATCAACTCTATCTCTAATTCCCTAAATACAGTTACATTTCCTCAGTGCTGCGAAGCGCACATATGTCCAACCAATCCGAAAAAGGGCAGCTGCTCTGATACCTTCCAACTATCGTCCTATTGCTTCTCACTGTATTCTATCTAAAATCTTTGAAACTCTTCTACTCGCATTCCGGATCATCTGGAGGTCTCATTCCTTTCTTTCATCATCAGTATGGCTTTCGACGCTCGAGGTCAACTGGTGACATACTATCCTATTTTACTGATTTATGGTTTTCTGCCCTTAGGGACTTTGGGGAGTCTTGGGTGGTGGATTAATATATCAAAAGCTTTTTGATCGAGATGTGCATGCGTCGTACTCTCTAAAGCTTCCTTTCTTTGGGTTTCCTCCTTCTCTTTGCTTACCCTTGTCTAGTTTTCCTGGTCGCTCCCTATCAGCACTCGTTGATGGACGACTTCTTCCTCTTCTTTCCTGTTAATTGTGTGTCTCAAGTTCTGTTTTATCTCAACTTTATCTACTTTTCCTCAACGATTCCTCAGGCGACTTTCTAACAATGTTCACTCTATGCCCGATGACTCACTCTCCATTCTTTCCACTCATTCAAATCTGCTCCATCTTTTGCAATCTAGAGGTGCCTCTCTTCTTCAGCTTCTGTCATTCTTGCCGACCCTGAATGGGATTTCCCGGTGGGCCGCCACAACCTTGGGAAATTTCAACTTCTGAAACCAACTACTTTACATCTCCCCCTCAAAAACACCTCCTAACATTTCCTATTTTTTTTCGACGGTTCTAACGTCACCTGTTGACAACATAAATATTCGGCGAAACATAAAAAAAAAATCTTGGAAACTCATACACAACGGTATGGCTAAGTGCCTCAAAGAAACTAGAGTTCTGTTCAGGTTGCGGGGAATTTTTTTCTTCTGCAAGCTACTCCACTTATATAAGGGCCTTATTCGCCCTGTTTTTAGTACTGTTCTCACATCTTTGGGGGCTCTGACTCCACCCTTTATTGGATAGATTGAGTCTAAAGCTAAGAAGAGACTAATTAACTGTCCCTACTTTCTTCCACTTCTCTTGACCCCTCTATCTCTGCGACGTGTACGTTGGCGTACTACTCTTTTCTATAGGATTATTATATTGGTACTACAACGATGGATGCCAGAGGGTTTGCACTCGCATTCCACCTCCCATTTTGCGTCGCTCTCGCAATAACAAAGGGGTTGATATGCTCTCCGCATTGGCATTTGCGTGAGCATTGGAAAATTCCCAGACTCGTTCGTTGTGGTGCCTTTTCTTTCCAAGCCACTTCTGTTCTGTGGAACTCCTGCCATCTTCTTGTTTTCCTACTGTATTATCTTTCCTCTCTTTAAACCCACGTCTGCGCAAACCTGAGAGATTTGCGTTGTGCTTGTGCTTGGGTGTCTTTCCGTATTTTATATTCCTGCCCCTCCTTGAAAAGGCCCAGCCCGTGAGGGTAGGCTAATCTGTATAAAAAAAAAAATAAAAAAAAAAATTAAAGACTGGCTTAAGAAGGATTAAGTAGGCTTAAACCGACTTAAAGGGCGGTTAATATCTTATTATATATAATATATATAAAATATATATATATATATATATATATATATATATATATATATATATATTTATAGTATATATATATAATATATTATATTTATATATATAATACCAATTATTATATATATATATATATTTATATATATTATATATATATATATATATATATATATATATATAATATATAACATATATATATATATATATATATATATATATATATATATCTTATAAATATATATATATATTACGCACAGGGGTCTGCATCTTCTCCCCTACTACTCCGCCAATCCAGAAAAGAAGTATCTCGGAACAGTTTTCAAGGGGTTTCCTGCTTCGATATCACTGCCTTGGAAACTCGAATATTTACTTAAAAATTCCATAGAGGGTGGTTGGAACCCATTAGTGGGGCTAACACGCATTTTTCGGGGTGCTCAGTGGGTACAGGAGCAGCGGACCAAATCAAGGATCGCTGACATGCGGCACACATGGCTTGTTGCGAGAAATTTGACAAATAATAAGACGAAAAAAAATTCACTCGCGCCAGAAACTGAACCATCGACAACAGCGTCGCCGTTAGACAAGGTACAGGGCTCTACTACTAGTTCGATCCACCTCTCCAAAAAAGAAGACATCTCGGAACCAGTTTTCAAGTCACCTGCTTTGACATCACTGCTTTGAAACTCTGCACTTATTTAAATCAATAGAAGGTTGCATCCATAATATATTATATATATATATATATATATTATATATATATATCATATATATATATATATATATATATATATATATATATATACTATATATATATATATACTATATATATAATATATATATATTATATATTATATATATTATATATATATATTATATATATATATTACATGAAAATAAAGTTTTTTTTTTTTGCCCTCTAGAAAATGAAAATTTTATTTGTTTTTTCTAACATTTCATTTTTTCCTTACATCAGATTCAAAAAATCATTAAAAAAAACGAAGTTGAATTATTTTCTTCAAATTTGGTACCAACCTTACATATAAACGTGTATACAAACTGACGTTTATATTAATGTTTTGTTAGAGGTAAATGTGTCAGCCATGGCTTGACTATTCTCCTGTCAAATAATATGGAAAGTACTATTGTTAAAAAAAAAATTTTTTAATTTTTTTTCCAAATAAGGTGTCTAAATATAATTTATTACCACACTAAAATTGGAGTATTTTTTAGTGCAAAATAAAATTGAAATATCTTAAAAAATTAAAGATTTTATGGCCATTTTTGTGGAAATTCAAAAATAAAAAAATTCTTCTTCTTGCCCCCCCCCAAAAAAAAACGAACTTTTTTTTTTTTTCCATAAAATTAAAGATACCATAGTGTTCATCAAAAAAAACATTTTTCTTTTATCGGTTTGAAATAGTGAGATTTTGCTAAGTCTGTCCTTAACGAATTAAAAATCCTTTCCAATTTACAATTAAACATTAGTTATATATAATCACACTTGTCAAATCTCATCTATTATATTGTCCTACTGTATACGGTAACCATAAGGGAAAACAGCCATTCCAAAAATGTCTGTGACACTTTTTGGAAAAGAAAGTTAATAGTCATCGAATAGCTGTGTGAGTTGATGAACTTTCCTCCTGTTTCTATTCATGGCCTTGATGTAAATTTTCACAGAGAAAGTGAAAGTTTATGTAATGCCAATTTATTATTTCAACAAAGAAAGAAAAATTTACGTTAGAACAACAAAGGCTACGATGCTTGTATTTGTATAAAAGTAATAAGATGGATAATATAGAGATGCATATTTACACAGAATACTCTTCAGTACTTAAAAAACCAATAAGAAAATCCAAAGCCATTTTTTAGGTTGATAAATTCAACCAGACTCAGTCCAATCCACTTTCGCAATGGGGCATAATAAAAGGTATTTCAAACCGTCACAAAAATTAAAACAAATAAAAATTTAACAAATTAAAAATAATGATGAAATAGTTACAAACAAGCAACACGTTAGTGAATTGAACTCCTACTTTTACTACTTATAAGCAGCTGAAGTTCCAGAGGACAAGTAGTTCTTTCCTGATTATTTAAGACCGCACGAGGGGCAAAACTTTGCATTCGAAAGAATATCAACATCTGATTGTCAGTGCGTTTTAATAGGTCACTTTTTTAAATATTGGCAAATTCTATAACTCTATCTATTTACATATCTCTCTGGAACCAAAAATTACCAAAATAACACTATATCACACATTCAACTTTTTTTCTCATCATGAATAAATGTCTGACTTCAGTGTCTCTTTTTAACGGGATCTACAAATACTTAAATGAAAACTTACCTATCTTAGCTGCCCTCTATAAAAATCAATTGAATTAAATCGTTTAATCCAACTGGAATAAAAATTGCAAAATCCTGCACTACAAATAGTCAAAATTCTTGAAAAATGAGTTTCACGCACAACTTACTAATTATTGCATGAAATGGTCTTCTCTCACAAAATCAGATTTTTTTTTTACCAAAATTGCTAAGATTTTTTGGTATGCATCTTCCTAATGACAATTAGCAAGCACTAAATGAAAACAAACATGTGTACTTTTCATTAGGTTCTCGAAAGCATTCGATGTGTTCCACACATCCTACTCTTAAGCAAAATTAAAAGACTTTGTATTACTAATGATCACTACTTGTGTTTCAGTCCTATTATCTGGCCTGACACAATACTGTTCGTAAGGAACATCATCATCACACGACCTCAATTTTCAAGGTTTCCTCAGACTCTATTATTTGGCCGCTATTCTTTCTAATATATAATATAATATTTATTATATATATATATATATATATAATATATATATAAATTATATATACTATAATATAATATATATATATAAATATATATATATATATATATATAATATATATATATATATAATATATACTAAATTACTTTAAAAATTTTCACAATATATACACTTCTGATATGCCTGACGACACTGCATCTTAATATCAAAACCGTAATATAGGAACACTTAACTGTAAAAGTAAATAATGAATTGAAAAACAATATATTACATGGGTTGACAAACAGACATCTCCTAAACCTACAAAAAACCAAATTACCCAGTATATAAAATCACAAGACCTGTTCAATTAGAGGTATTGCACAAAAGATACTAATTATAATCGGTAGCTTTCTCCAAGTATTAGGATTATCCTTAATGGACAACTTTCTTTCAAAAACAAGTAAATTAGTCTTATTAGCTTATCTATGTTTATATATATATATATATATATATATATATCTCTTCGTAAGCATATTCTACTGCAACTATTAGAATAAGAATTACCATCAATAATAATAAAAATAATCATATTAGTGATAACAGCAAATCTTTAGTTTATTCTGTAACTGGGAAAGTTTAAAATATATTTTGTATCCTACTGAAATGAATAATAGTAGCGATGATACTTATTTAAATGAGACGTATTTCTTTTATTATTTTGCTTTTTGTAATAATATTTTTTTTTTAAACTTTTCGCCTATTATATATATCCAAATACTATTAAATATATTTTATTACTTTTATTAAGAAAAAAATTAAAAATTTTATTTCCATTTCCATTATCCTTGTAATTTTCCTTTTCAATAAGCTGAATATTATATACAAGTCGTTGTTTTGTATCAAAATAATACTAGGAAGAAAGAATTGGTTCAGAACAAAGCTGTCTTTCAAAACAGAGTTTCCCTTTATATCAAAATGATTTCTGAACAGAATAGCATTAAAACAGATATAGCTGTAAAACAGAATATATGTTAAAACAAATCAAAACAGTTTTAAAAGAGAACGACAACTAAATCATAATATTTTGAGCATACTAAATTTTAAAACGTAATATATTTTAAAATTGAACAACTTTAAAACTGAATAATGAATAAAACAGAGCAGTTTTAAAACTGAATGATGCATTGAACAGAAAATTTTAGAACAATATAATTAATAAAAATACTCGTAGGTTTAAAACTGGACAGCTTTAAAATAGAACTATTTTTTTTTTATAAAATAGTACAGCTTTTCACTCAGAATGACGTTTTAGGAGAGAGAGCTTTAAAACTGAATTATATATAAAACATAAAAGTTTTAAAAGAGCATTGCTTCTAGGACAGAACAGCATTAGAAAATAACTGCCTTTAGAAAAGAAGAGCTTGAAAACAGAATATTTTCCTCTAAATCTTCAGCCCGAACAAAATTTCAGCAATTTCGTTTTAATGAATACTGGTATATACTGCATTAATATATATTAATATAAATTTATTATTTTTTAATTTGAATTCATTATCCAAGAATCATTTTATTCTTGCAGTTTTTGAGTTCCAGTGAGTAGTATTAACAATTCTCTAGTTTCTTATTAGGTTTAAAGTTATTTTCAGCTATCTTCAGGAGAATCATCATATGTGTGTGACATTATCAGGATAAAACATTTTAGGTAATAATAATAATAATAATAATAATAATAATAATAATAATAATAATAATAATAATAATAATAATAATAATAATAATAATAATAATAATAATAATAATAATAATTATAATAATAATAATAATAATAATAATTTCTTAAAATTACAACTCTTATTCCGAGTAAAATCATTAGCTGACATATTTTCAAACATAATATTTTAACTTTAACTTTTTAAATCTATTTTCTTGGTTGCTGTTTCAATGAATTGAAAGTACTTCATACTTCTATTTTACAAGCCCAAGATGAGAGATTTGGTGCAGATTAATGAATATTCGTATCTCTCATTTTTAAAGCGAAGATAACTGCTTTGAACTGAAAGGTTAAGCTTACTGATTGATATTTACTCTTTTCTTTACATTGTTTAAAATTTGATCTCTAATATATATATATATATATATATATATATATATATATATATATATATATATATATATATATATATATATATATATATATAGTTAAAGATATATATATATATATATATATATATATATATATATATATATATATATATATATATATATATATATATATATATAAATACGATAGATTGAAATGTCTTTCTTTGCCGTCAAATCCTGGATCAGAAGCATCGAATGAGCCGGGCTGTTTCCAAGTTTATGATGACTACAGATCCGGCCATTTATGACGAAATGGATCACAGAGAAGACGGAGGACGTCACGAAGTACTCTAATTAGGTATTGATTGTCCTTCATGCGCATATTCATAATGTGCGATGCCATGGTAATCGAAGAAAACTTTGAGATTACTTGATTTTGTTCCTCACTTGCAATGCTTTCTTGAGTCTCAGCGAGGTTAAATGCTTCACCTGTGATGACTGGAATTTGGTTTCTAGGTCGTACCCATACATTCAAGTTTTATCTCCAGTTACCACGGTATTGAGTAACTCTATATCCTTTTTGATAGTTTCTAGCATGCCTTGTGCAACTTCGTCTGACTTCTCTCTGTTCCTGCAAAAGCAGTTTTGGCACAAATTTGACTTTCACTTTGCGAATCCTAATTCATCTCGTAAAATTACCCGAATAAAATCTTTGCTGATACCGATGTCATCAGTAAATTCTCTTCACGCTCTGGAATTATCAAATATCTCACATTCTCATGGTTTCTGTATTCCTGCTTGTTGACGGTCTTCACGAACGATGATCACTCTCGGAAGACGTGCGGCCATTTTTAAGCCGGTTGTACCAGTATTTTATTGGGTAACCCCCATTTCATCATCGCTAAAAGACATTTGAATCTGCGAATTGTTTTCGCCTGGGTATCACCAAGCTTTTAGTAGAGCTTGATGCAGTATATTTGATCAACACGTTCTGTCATCTTACTCAAATAAAACTCCGACGTTCACACGCAACACTACTTCACTCGCCAGCAACCTGTCAGCAACTGACGTATACGACAAGCTAAAAATAAATGTTTACTGCATTTTCGACTATACTGCTGTTAACCTCAAGTAATTACTTTCCGCGTAAGAGAATCAGATAAGATATTTTTCAGAAAGACCTTGTATTAAACATTACACACACACACACACACTCACACACACACACATACATATATATATATATATATATATATATATATATATATATATATATATATATATATATATATATATATATATATATATATATATATATATATATATATATATATATATATGAATAGGGGAGGAGACAAAGATGAGGGAGAGAGAGATGAGGAAGGAGGAGAGGAGATAGCACTATGGAAGAATTAGAGGTGGCTCTAAAAGCGATGAAGAATGGCAAGGCACCGGGGAAAGATAGGATACCCATAGAATTGATAAAAGAGAAGATGAGAGAAAATGAAAGAAGTAATTTTGAAACTGTTTAATAGGTGTTGGAACGAGATTGAAGTACCAGAGGGATGGGGAAAGTCAATTATAGTGCCGATACACAAAGGAAAAGGAGATACAGGAGACTGTAAAAAACTACAGGGTAATTTCCTTGTTGAACCACTTGGCAAACACAAATGAAAGAATACTAGAGAAAAGGTTGAGAATAGTAATAGAGCCCAGACTGGGGGAGAGCAGCACGGATATAGAAAGAACAGAAGCACGACGGACCTCTTGTTCGCTCTGAGAATTACGTTGGAAAAGGTATGGGAATTCAACAAAAGAGCATATATAGTTTTCATAGATCTGAAGAAAGCTTTCGGTTCAGTACCTAGAGAGAGACTGTGGAGAGTGCTGGAGAGAGAATATGCAGTGGGTAGAAAGTTGAGAGGAGCTCTGGAGAGTTTTTTTTTTATTTATACATATGGTATATAATTTTTTTTAAAGGAAGCTAACATTCGTACTGAACCAACCACTACACAACAAATATGCAAGATTTTATATTATTTTAATACTAATGACTTATATGAAGAGTTTTATTTCATATTTTACTTATTTATAATATAATTCTATTCCTTTCGTGGCGCACCCAACACGATTTGGGAAACACTGAGATAGAGAGAGCCAATCATAATAAGCTTGTAAAAGAAAATACAGATTAATTACTGCTGTTTTATATCTTTGTACGCAAGAGTTTCCAATAAGGAGTCACGGTTAAGGAAGTAATAATTTAAATGAAGGAAATTATTGGGAACTGTTACGCTGCTTGACAGTGCTTTTGCATCAAGATTATCAGCTAAAGAAATTTCACATCATTTTACAGGAGTCTCTAGTACTATTCAGAATGGCATAATATTTGATATTGATACTGCTGTTGTAGCGTATTTCAAAACGAGATTGAGAAGGCCCCCTAAATATCTGTACAAGCAAATGAAACAACAGACTGTGGTACACACGCAAAGTTATGTATAGTAATAAGGTACGTTGCACAACATAATGTCGAGGAAAAATTTATTGGTTTTTATAATGTTAGTGAAGATAGAAGTTCTTCAAAATTAACCGATATTATAGAAAGTGTCTTAGAATCATATCCTGATGCCAAAAAATAGATTAGTCTACCAGACGTGTGATGGTGCTGTTGTTATGGCAGACGAACTGAAAGGCTTTCAGGCAAAACTGCGTTCAAGAGGTTTTAAATATGCCTATTTCATTCACTGCTATGCCCATAAACTAAACTTAGTGTTAAGCAAACTCAGAGAAAATAGATTGGGATAAAATATTTTTCTCTAATTTGCGTGCCTTTAGTAAATTTACATTGTAAAGTACAAAAAGAAAAGCTATTTCCGTGAGTTTAATGTTAGTGTACCCAGTTTATGCAAAACAAGATGGTGTTATAGATCAGAAACAATTTCAGCGATTAAAAGACATAGAGATGTCTTGA
>JABUQX010081641.1:20000-22500 GCA_015478945.1 Trachelipus rathkii
CCAGCATTGGAATCTTTGCGCCTAGAAACACGATCTTCTGGAGAGCTTTGGGAGAGCGAGTTTTCGATGCCAAATGGAAGGAAGATGCTAGTTCCACTGAAAGGGGTGAAACCCTACCTGAGTGTTTATAACTCAAGGACTGCATCAGAAACCATTGCAACAAAGAAATGTTTTCTAGAGGCTCTTAGGATAAGAGTTTCGAGGCCGGAAGGAAAGAAAATGCTGGGTCCAACAGACAGGGGCGAAAACACCTACATGGGAGATGGTAAATAAATTAAATATATATAATATATATATATATATAGATATATATATATATTATTATAATATATATATATATAATATATTATAATATATATATATTATATAAATATATATATATATTAATATATTATATATATAATATAATATATATATATATATATATATTATAATATATATAATATATATATTATTATATAATATTATATATATAAATATATATATATTATATATTATATAAATATTATATATATTATATATAATAATATATATAATATATATATATTATACTATTATATTATATATATATATTATTAATATATATAAAATATATTATATATATATATATAATATATATATATATATATATATGTCAAACATCCTACATTCGGCATCCGCATCGCTCCGCGGATTTATTTTAAAATAAAACATCCACATCCGATCACGGAGCGAAAAAAAAATGACATCTGCTGCATTACTATATATATAGATATATAATATATATATATATATATATATAATATATATATATATATATATTATTAATATATATAATATATATATATATATATATATATATATATATATATATACATCGCTTGAAAGCAAAAAGGTCATAAGCGATAATTTATATAAATCTAGAGTGGTTTATATGAAAAAAAAAATATTTTTTTAAAATAATATTACTAATTATGTAAACTCTTTTATAACGACCAACTGAATTTTAAATTTCTCTTTTCTTTTTTTTTTTTTTTTTTTTTTTTTTGCGTTTTTCTTTATTTTATATTCGAAACAATTAAATATTTTAAAATACTGCTTTGAAAAGGTTTGGCTTAGTGAAAAAAAGTTGCTTCATTATTTTTTGCTTCATGCGTTGCTTTAAGACCAAAATTCTCGCCGTAGATATATTATATATATATTATTATATATATATAATATATATATTTTAATCAGGATATAGGCCTAAATATATATATATATATATATATATATATATATATACAGGGTTGTTTGGTTTAAACCATTTTTTAAACCAACATGGGTTTATGGTCTAAAGCAACTATAAAAAACATTGGTCTTTAGGTTCTTAAGGTTTATTTACTTTTTCCTAATAAAAAAAGTAAAAAAAGTGCTCTAAATTAAAGCATATAGCTAATATATCTTAATAAATATATTTAGATAGTAAATAAATTGGAGGAAAACATCGGAAAGTCAATTTTAAAATATTTCTAACATCAAAATAAGATAACAATAATCAAAAACTAGTTAATAACTTTTAATCATTTTTTCTTTGTTAGAAATTGCTATTAAAATGTTAAAAGAAATAAACATTTTTAGGGATTAGTTCCAAAGTTATATTTGAGAAAGAGGAATTCTTTATACAGTTTCTTTCCAAAACTTTTATATATTACAAATTAGCAGCACACATTTATTATCTATATTTTCCATAATTCCAAATTGCTGATTTAAAAATCATGTATGGAAGAAAATTTTTGCCCATATTTATATATATATATTATATATATATATAATAATATATATATAAATATATATAATAATATATTATCTATATTATTATATAATATATATATATATATATATATTAAAATATATATATAATATATATATATATATATAATAATATCTATTATATAATATATATATATTATTATATATATATATATTATATATATATATATATATTATTATATATATATATATATATATATATATATATATATATATATATTATTTTATATATATATTATATATATATAATATTATAATATATATATATATATATATATATACTATATATATATATAATATATATATATATATTATATAATATATATATATATATATATATATTCTCCAGTAGGTAAAAGTCTGAGGCTTCCAAATTCCATCGGAGTTTTTGAAAAATTGAAAACCAAGGTAAAATTAAAACCTGACATGCTCCGATATGCAGCGCTTAAAATTGTGCAAATTAAAGGAAGTTGTAAAATACGTAAAGGGAGAGTGTTCCGACTTTGCCAGGGGAGTACATGTAAGATTGATCATAGCAGTTAAGTCTGGGTCATTGAGTTGGACGGAGAAAAAATGTGGCTGTCCGAAATACGAGTGGCAGGAATTCTCCTTAAAGAAGAAGATGCATGACTGGAAAATTCAAATGAGCAATGTAAATTGTAATAACTATAGAAAAAGGAAGGTGATACAACAGTTCAACAGCTAGAAA
>JABUQX010081641.1:27500-30000 GCA_015478945.1 Trachelipus rathkii
AATGAAAACATTTAAATTTAAAAAAAAAGGTGTCGACGATTTCTGACAAATGTGATAGACACACAATTATTTAATATACCTTCGAAATTAATGAGCTATGAGTTTACTATCGATATATCATATTGAACATGAATTTTTTTTTTATTTATAATTTTTTTTTTAACTAAAGAATACCCCAAGGGTAAAGGCAGAGAACTGGCAGATAGTCGGGGTTTCTTCTCTGCACTTCGCGGGGGAACGACAGGGTAGGCTATTTCCTTCCCTCGCGGGGAGGGTCCTCCGGAAAATCCCGGTTTCTTGGTATTTGGGTGTCGCGAAGGGGTCCTCCGCCGCTCCCCTCGGGCCATATGGAAAATCGTCCCTGCTTCCCTGTTCCCGTCGCTCGAGCCCTATTTTGCCGTGTAAAAATAGGTATAATATATATATATATATATATATATATATATATATATATATATATATATATATATATATATATATATATATTATAATTATATATATACTATATATATATATATATATAAAAAAAATTATGATATTAGATCTCTAGCTTCTAATCGATTACGATTTAATGTGTCAACGATTTGGACACATTATGAGAAAATGTTGTCGACCAAAATGCTGTCGACCAAAATCCTGTCGACCAAAATCCTGTCGACGCTTTGCACACCTTCTGAAAAATCTGAAAATGGCGTGTCGACCATTTTCCCAGTCGACAATTTGGTATAGTCCCCAAATTGACTATTCACTATGTTTTTCTTTCGTAATTTTTTAGAAAAAAATATATGATATATATATATATATATACTCATATATATATATATATATATTATTTCTTTTTCTTATACTATATATTATATATATATACTATATATACCATATATATATATATATATAATATATATCAATATATGATATATATAGCCCCGGTTATACCTATCACTATATATATGATATATTATATATTATATACTTATTATTATACTATATATATATATATATATATATATATACATATATATTATATATCATATATATATTGTTTATATATATACTATATATATATGATAAAAAAGCTACATTTAGTATATATATATATATATATAGTATATTACAGAGTTATATATATATATAATATCTATATATATATCTATATATATATATAGATAACACATATATATATATAACTAATAGTATTTATTATTTATATATATTAGGTATATATGATATATATATAGTATAATATATATAATATATTACTATTACTACTATATATATATATATAATATATAATATATATTATATGAACAAGTACCACAGAGTATATATATATATGAGCTCAATATAATGATTCATAATATACATGGGGCAGATTATATGCCAAAATTGTCGACAGAAAGGGAAAAATGGTCGAAGCACACACCATTTCAGATTATTTCAGAATTAGGTGTCCAAGAGCGGCTCGTACCAGGATTTTGGGTCGACAACATTTCTCATAATGGTGTCCAATCGTCGAGCAACCAGAGTTTAAATCGTAATCGAGTGTTAGGAAGTTAGGATTATCGATTTAATCATTAATATTACTTTTTCATATGATATGATATACTACGGTATATATATATAATACCATATACGGTATATATATATATACTATTAGTGAACGCTTTAACGGTGATCAATATATAGTATATATATACTTAAATATATATTTAATATAATCCTATATATATATATTATTATATATAAATAATATATTTATCATAATATAACTATAATATATAATTATATAATTAATAATATATATATATAATAAGTTTTAAAGGTATTTAACTGCAGCAACAAATAGTGAGGGGCGCGACGCTCCGACGGGGACAGAAGGGGGGAGACAATTTCCATACCCCGTAGGGGAGCGTCGAGAGTAACCCCCGCTGACAACCATAATACCAAAGAGGGTGGGTTCTTCCGGAAGACGCCTCACCGGAGGGGGTTAAATAGCATCCTACCCTGGTCGCTCCCCCGGAGGCCGATGAGAAACCCCGGACTGCCTGCCGGGGATTACCTCAAATGGTTTCCAAACAGGAAATTTGGAGGTCGAACAGGAAAAATAGTTTCGCTCACAGGCATTAAACAAAATATCCCACTTTCCAATAAGCGTCGACAAAAAATTTCATCATAGGGAAAAATGGTCGACAAAGATTCTGATTACTCGTCAATAAACCGTCGACAACTAAAATCAACCAATGCCAAAATAGATCGCACCTATTTGGTCGACATGTAAATATCAATCGATTTTTTTTACGATTATATAATACTCACCTATAGTATATATATATATATATATATATAGTTAATATATATATATATAATATATAATATTATATATAATATATATCTATTAATACTATCACACTAATAATATATATATATATATATATATATAGTATATATATTAAATATAATACATTCGGTTCTTTTTATATCGGAATTGGTTTATATAATA
>JABUQX010081641.1:35000-40615 GCA_015478945.1 Trachelipus rathkii
TAACTGCTCTTCACATCCCATCCTTGGCTCTATTGCTGATCTGTAATTTCTTCCTAATATTCTATTCATATAGCTTCGCCATGTGAAACATTAGTGAGATCCTCTATAATTTTATAATTCCCCCTTTCTAGCGTCCCACTACTGATAAATGGGAACTATTATGAACCTTTTCCAGCAAAGTTACCCATCATGAGCACTCTTACTCCCACACTCCAACACTGTTTCAGAAAATCTCAACATCAAATCTTTCAGCCCCTTTCCTCTTCCTTCAAACTCAATATTTATCCTATCTTCACCAGGAGTTTTTTCCGCTCTTCATTTTCTTAACGCCTCCTACAAAATTCCTCCTCCGTATATTACCTTCCTCCTATTCCCCACTTCCAACGCTTTGTTCGCCCATATCTCTGAGTCAAGGCTCGCCTCCTCTCTCTCTCCTCCACTTCCCTCTTTCCGACTGCACTTCCACATTCAAAAACTCATCATCAAATTACTCTATCCACCTTTTGTTAATTTTTCTCTCGGGCTTAACAATGTGTTCTCCATTTTTGGCCTTGATTTACAGTACTCTATTCTTCGCTCCTTTATATGTTCTTGCCAAATCTTAAAAATCTTCTTCTTGCTTTCCCTTCATATCATCGATCAGTTCCTTTGCTAGCTTCTCAGCCACTTCCTCCTTTGCCCTCCTCTTCACGTCTTCCTCGCTATCATTTCTTGGGAAATATATTTGGTAGGATTGTATATATATATATAATATATATATATATATATATATAATTTATGTATATTACCTATACTAATATATATTAATATATAATATATATATATATATATATAAAATAATATTTATATTAGTAATATACTATTATATTATATATATATACTTATATATATTATAATATTATATATAATATATTATATATTATATTATATATTATATATATATATATATTATCTAATATATATATAAGATATATATATATATATATTAGTATATTTATATATATATATATATAGGTATTATAATATATATATATATATATATATATATATAATATATATATATATATATATATATATATAGATATATAGTATATATTATATATAATATTATATATCTATATAATATATATATATATATATATATATTATATTATTCATAATATATATATATATATATATATATATATATTACAGAAATCGTAAATTCCAAATACAATTTATTCACACCCATAACCTTCCCCATGATAAAGGTGACAAATAATATTTATTTTTTATATGCATTTTAATTCAAATGTTACGAAACCTTAGCAAGATCCTCAATTTTCACAAGAGGATGCGGATGCGGATGCTGATTGTGCCGTTTAAGTGAGGAATGTGGATGCGGATATCAGATTATGGTATAAACATAATCTAATATATATTATTATATATATATTATATATTATAATATACTATTTCATTCTATATATCTATATATTATATTTATTATATAATATATATATATTATATATATTACTATATACTATATATATAATAATATATATATATGAGGAAGGTCGATCTTTAGTTAATGAACAACTCTTTGAGGAATTCTCATTTCTGATCCCTTTAAAGTGTGAGTGAAAAAGTGGTTCATTCCTCCAGAGGCGTGATTTTTTAAAAGAGTGGTTTGAAAATACTGACCTCCTCTAGGACAGAACTTAGGATCAGAGTCACTCTTATTCACTCATGAGTCATAATCTTGCTCTCTGCTCGTCAGAATTCAGATGGAACTGTCATTCTGTTGCTTAAACCAGGACTAGGACCACAGAGCCAGAGCTTCAGCCTTAGTCGAAGTCGAAGTCGAAGTCGGAGTCGGAGTCGGAGTCGGATCAGGGGCTAGAGCCGGAGCAGTGACCTGAGGTTGGAGCCGTGGAGCTGCAAGATTTTGAGTTGATCCATTGAAAAATGTTATTTGGTTAGAGCAGAATCCGTTTAATTGGAGCCTTCAAAAAGCATTCCCGGATCTGCAATCCTCACTTCTAACTTAAAGTTCAAATTCTAGGAAGCTCTTCTAGTTCATAATAAAAATACTTTTAATTAGCATAGGCTTATTATAAATCTGACATACAACGATTTTTTTTCTCTTTTCTTATGTTGACAGATCACTAGTTACTAGTTTTTTTTTTCTTGATTTTTTAAATAGTTGAGTAGGGTATACTAATATGTACATATGAGAATGGATATGTGTATGTATGTATGTATGTATGTATGTATGTATGTATGTATGTATTGTATAAGATGTACTGGTTGTTACATTACCCTCCTCCTCCAGAATCCAGATAAGTCATTTACCTGGCTACTTTCATTAAAGAATCCTTTTGTCTTTTCTCCTCTATGCCTCTGTCGTTTATGTCTCTCTACTAGCCATTACTTTACCTTTTAAGCAAGAGTCATTCAACTCCTCCACATTTTCTTTCCCTTTTCTTTTTTAATTTTCTATCTCGTTTAACTTGTTGTTCATGACCTGAAGAGGGAGCTCTTATTATTGTTCCGAAAGCACTTGCTGAATTTTAATCATTTTATTATGAGTTATTTCGGTTGTTATAATAATTGTTCAGGTTTAATTATTGCAATCTCTCTCTCTCCATTTCTCTTCCCTATCGTTCCTCTCGTTTCTTTCTCTCTCGTATCGTCTCTCTCTCTCTTTCTCTCTCTTTCTTATTATATATTTTATATTATATAATTATTTATAATATATTATATTATATTAACTGTGGTCTCTTGGGCGCTGGGTGTCTGCTTATCGGGTGCTTTCGATTGCTTCTGGGTGTGGGGGTTGGTCGTGGGTGCTTGTGCATCATGGTTCATGTGTGTTTTTTGTATGTGTTAGTCATGTTATCGCTTGGCGTCCGCTGACGGCGGTTGTCTCGGCTGCTGTCGATTGGCGGGCATACGGCTTGGGTTACTTCGCGGTCTGGCCTGTGGTTCTGGTTCGGCTTTGTGCTGGTTTGAGGGGCGTTGGGTGTGTTGTGTGTTGCTGCGCTCTGCGTGTGTGTTAGTGACTGTTGGCGGTTTCGCTGGCGATGGTGAGGGTGGCAGGTTTCTTCTTGGTGGTATATTGCGGTGGTCAGGCTGTTCTCTTTGGGCCTGTTGAGGCCTCGTCGCGTCGCAGGCTCTGCAGTGCCTGCCTGGCTTGGCAGAGCCGGGCTGTTTCTCTGTATGAGATGTTACGTTTACTTCTGTGCGCATTACGGTTCTTTCTCACGCTTGTTGCTAGCGCCTGTGTTCTTATGGCTACGCGCAGTCGGTCTGCACGGCGTTGGGCTCGCTGGCGCCTTCCCGGCTTTCTTCATATCTCGTCTGGAGTGGAGTCTTGACTGGTGTGGGATGGTCTATTAGGTTAGTGGCGTGCTTCTACGCGCGCTCCCTCGTGCGAGCTCGTGGCAGTCCTCGTCGCTTCCGTGACCGGTGTTTGTCTATATATATATATATTAACTAAATATATTATATATATATGTAGTCACTTTTCCATTATACACAGAATTGTAAAAATTGTGTAATTTATGTCGTGGTACATTCCGCGACGTTCTAGTGCTGTAAAGATTTGCTAACAATATGCATATGTATTTAATGCATATTATTTCGTTACTTTTGTATTTTATGAAATAATATTTTTTTTATAATTTTCCTTTTTGTTTTTTGGTTTTCGTTATCCCGTGTTCACTATCACTCTCTGTTGAGAATATATAATTTTTCTGCATCAGTCAGAATTTAAATGATTGTTTCATTGTTCAGAGTGAATACAGAGTCAGAAGAAATAGATTTCATATTCAAGAAATTATTTCCGCCGTCACTACTCTCCAGAGACTTTCTTGGTTTTCTTTTCTCTTCTTTCTTCTTTTATCTTTTCTCTACTTCTTCGCTCTTTCTCTCTACTGCAAACATTTCAAAAACGCAACATATGCCTTCGGGCCAAAGGGAGGTAAATTTAGGAAGGCCAACGACTTATATCGAATCTATCGCAGTTTTCCTTCCAAATATGATAGTCGGGCAGTGGCTCATGGAAGCTTTGAGAAAGATCGTCCGTGAACACAAGGTTTCCGTTAATTTTAACTACCAAATTGTACTTAACGATAGAAAGAATATCTTCATACAATTAATGGGAACGGTTTGTCACATGTTTACTTTCATTGATATCTTTACGCCTAATGCTGAATAAAAACCTCAATTATATGGAACTTTAATTACCTGCCACGATCCTCTATTTATAGGTGTCTTGCTCATAAAAGAAGCCCACCCTAGCAAGTTCTATAACCCCTAATATAAATTCTTGAACCATTCTATTTACACTCACAACATAAATCAGCGCATAAAGATAATTTAAGAAAAAGAAAAAACAGGAAAAAAAAAAAAAAAAAAAAAAAAAAAAAAAAAAAAAAAAAAAAAAAAAAAAAAAAAAACTAAAAATGAAGCAAAAATTAAAACTAAATTAAACTCAAAATTGTCCATCAGAACACTCGGGGAAATGGACTGAAGAAAACGAACATGATCGATTTTTCCTTCAATTTTCAATTTCTTAAAAACAAAGTGTTTCAACTTTTCACAACTATCACAGTTCGAGATTCATCGCTAGACATAGCAAACTTTTCCTTTTCGGCATCGATTTCTTTCATCATTCAAGTTTGGATTATGCGGCATGCAGAACTCATCTTTTGGGATTCCACCCATAATCTAACGAACCCGCCTCGTTTTCGACAAGTTCTAGAATGGTTCTGTGACCGCTCCCTTTTATGTATGAAGATTTTTTTCAATAAAGGACTTAAATTTCAAGCAAAACTTCGGTCTCTACAATATGTCAATCGGATGCAATGTTTCTCCTTCGTAACTCTACAGTTTGAAAACATTTAAACGGGGACGCCTGTGCGCATGACGTGAATCAAATCATGGATCATAGGAAAAAAAACGCCTATAACTGGCCTTTCCTCGGATTCCAAACGGTTTCGATCGAATGTGGCCCTAGTTTAAAACGTTGTGGATACTCATTGTGTTCCATAAATCAAGAATTAATGTATAAACATTTTATTTTTAATCTATTTAAATGTTTGTATGTTGTTTATATCTAACGGATATACCAATATGCTTGTGTTTAAATGCCCCTTTTATTTTTTGTATATATAACATTATGTATTTTTATGAATTAAATATTTGTATAAGTTGTAGATCTTCGGATGCACCAGTATGCTCGTAATTTGAATATTCTTTAATTTCATGTATAACTGTTTTTGCCTCAAAATGTTGTATGATAACTTCTTCCATTACTACTAACATGACTCTTGGAAAATTTTGAAGTACTTTAAACTTTATGTATTTTAGTTATTATTTTACCCTTCATTGAAGATGTTTTTATAGTTTGAGCGCATTGGTTAATGCCACAAATATGGTATAACCATTTGAATGAAGATTAATTTTTATATCTTGTATAATTTTATAACATACTTTCTCACTCCGTGTTTAGCGCGGGAAGTAATGTAGCACTCCATTATAACTTTTAAAAATTCTTATTTTTGTTCGTACTTATGCCTAGATTTGCGTATCAAAATTTTGACATAAGAAAAAAGAGAATTGCATGTAAA
>JABUQX010081642.1:5000-23272 GCA_015478945.1 Trachelipus rathkii
ATAGCTTTATTCCTTGCTTCCAAATATTGATTAGCCACTTTCAGATTACTGCTTACAATCACACCCAAATCTTTTTTTTGGTCCACAGACTCAAGCCAATCCCCATTCATATAGTAGTTAAATATTTATTTTAGTAACGTATGTGAATAACCTCACACTTTTTACTATTACAATTCATTTGCCACTTGACTGACCATCCAAGAAGTTTATCATGATCATTTTGAATCTTTATACATCCATCACTATTTCTTACTAAGGTAGCCACTTTGGTATCATCTGAAAATGTAGAAACTTAACATTTAAGTCTCTGGTCTAAATTATTTATATATATGAGAAACAATAGTGGTCTCCGCACCAAACCCTATGGTACACCACTCATCACTATTTCCCATGATGACTTATGGTTTAGTAGTACACACTATCTTCTATTTCTCAACCACTCTTTAATCCAACCATGTACCACTCCACCTATACCTCATTGTGCTAACTTTTGCATCAGCCTAATGTGTGTGGAATCTTGTTAAAGTCTTTGTTGAAGTCTAAATATATAGTATCTACTGGATCTCCTCGGTCAATGCAGTCAGTAATGTATTCCATAAATTCTGAAAGGTTTGTCTGACATGATTTAACTTTTCTAAAACCATGCTGGGAGTCCTACGTTATCTTATCATTCAAATGTTTCTCTATATGACCTTTCAGTACCTTTTCAAAAACTTTAACAACCAGAGATATTAAGCTAACTGGACTATAATTTTTCAAATCTTCCTTAATACTTTTCTTATAAATAGGCACAATATATGCCACTTTCCAATCCCCTGGTATACCTCACCAATTGTTATAAATCGTTTAAAAATCAAGTACAGTGACTATGCAATACTACTACTATCCTCCTTTAAAAACCATATATATACTATCAGTACCTGCAACTTTACTTGGGATAATATGGTCCAGTAAAGATTTAATTTCTTCGATTAACCAAACCTAACGAAAATTTAAGAACTAAGCAAGAGTTGTCAAGAAAAAAAAACTATAATTGCTGTCCATATCAAAAATAAATTGACAAGTAAATTTAATTTTTATATCGAAACTATAAAATATGAAAACTACAAGTTCATATGTAAGATAGGAAGCAAGAAAAAATTCTGCTTCAAAATATAGCGATAGAATTAGTAATTTAAATATTCAATTTTTTAATTCTGTTTTTTAATTTCTAGGTTTTAAAATTGATCCATTAAAGAAATAAAAAATAAGCACTAACAGTTTTCTAAAGAGGTCTTTTTCAAAATTATTACGGTAAATGAAAAAAAAACTCGGTAACGTATCATTCTATTAAATGAAATAGGTCAAAATATTTCAAAAATAAGCTTATTTTTGTTAATAACTACTTTTCTGTATAATTTATAGTATTTCTCTAAAACTTCAAACATAAAATAGATTTCAACACAATACATTTCCTCTACTATCCTTTAATTCAGCAATACTATATTAATTTTTTTCTAATCAGATAATAGAAAGTTTCTAATATCCATGGTGGATAGCATTTAATGGAAACTTATCATAAACTCAATTTTATATGTACAAAATTTTACGTATTTTCAAATAATTATAAAGCTTGAAAATATTTTTAAATTGACTGTTTGAAATCTTTAATTTAGCAGAATTTAATTCTAATAAATTACAATAGGGATAGCATTCAAGCGGTGTGGCCATGCAACCTCTTTCTGAAGTGCAAGAAAACTCTTTATGCAGTCCACCAAAGAGAAAAGATACAACACAGCTGAAGTATAAATTCATTAAGAAAGTCAACTTTAAAAAATTTACATTATGTTTTAAATTGACAACTTCAGACATTCCAAAAGGCCTAAGCTTAAGCACAAACCTGGACTAAAGTGGCCAACTGTTTTCCTTTTTCAACCACTTCTTCCAAAACTTTATTATCTTCCTCTAGATATTCATTTCTCTCTTTTATTTCTTTAATTTCTCCCTTTAGGAATTCATTTTCCTCTTTAACTTCTTTATTTTCTAGCTTCAGTAATTCATTTTTCTCTTTTAATTCTTTATTTTCTTCTAATGTTACCTCTAATGCAAACCTCCTTTTTTCTGCCAATGCTTCCCAGTATTCGGATGGAGTTTCCTCTGTACATAAAAAAAAAAAAAAAAAAAAAAAAAAAAAAAAAAAAAAAAAAAAAAAATTATGATCATGATTAATAAATGATTTACCTATGAAATTATATTTCCACATGAATAACAATAACCAAACCTTCATAAACATATTAAACAAATTAAAAAAAAAAAAATGAATAACATAAAAGATTTTTAATTTGTACTGCAAATCCTAAAGACAATATCACAATTCAAAAGAGTCATTCAACCCTAGTCTAGTCTGAAGAAAAATTTCCTTTTTTAAAATTACATTTTTTTACGATCTCTGGAACCGTGCACGTTGTAGCTCCCCAAACGACCAACTGAGTGCGTTTAAAGAGCCCTACTTCAGATGAAAACATCTTAATATAACGTCATTTTATTCTCCGTTCATGCCTTTCTTAAAAAAATTTTTAACGAATTTAAATAATAACTTTGCTTTGTTTTTTAATGAATCTGGCTTTTACAAAGGAAAGGGAAACATGAAATGCCTAAAAAAAACAAATAAACATTTGGGAGAAATTGTTCAATTCTTTAGACCCTTAACTGAAAGACTATATAAGTAATCCTATTATTATATATTATATATATATATAATATATAATATATACTTATATATATATATATATATATATTAATTTAATAAATAATATATTTATAAAACGATTATATTTAACTCAAGTTATATACAATATAAATAATTTATATATATATATATATATATAGTTCCAAACAACCTTCTATGATTTTAAAATAAGTTACAGGTTTCAAAGCAGTGAAGGTCGAGGCAGGGTGACTTGAACGAACTGCTCCGAAGATAGTGGGCTTCTTTTGAGAGGGCGGAATCGACTAGTATTAAAAGACCCCTGTACATGGCCTAACGGCACGAGCGCTCATTCGAATGCAGTTTTCGTAAATTACAGTACCCTGGCGCGACGGTGACAATTTTTTTAGTCATATATTATTGGCAAATTTCTGCCAAACGCGCATGTAAATTGTACGCGCATGTCGCGATTCCCCTTGACCTTTGGTCGTACTGCTCCTGTTAACCCAATGAGCACCCCTGAAAAAATACGTCGGATCCGTAGCCCAGAGGGGTCCAACCACCGCCCTCTGTGGGATTGAACCCTACTGTACGGCCGAGTTTCAAAGCAGTGATATCGAAGCAGAAGGAGAATTTGAAATCTTCTCCGAGATTGCCTTCTTTTTTGGGAGGGATGCGCATCGTCACTAGTAGTAGAGACTACCTGACATTTTACTAACGGAAGGACGCTGTTTTTGTCGATGCGTTCGAGTCCTGGCGCCGAGTGAAATTTTTTCGTCTCGTCATATTATTGCAAAATTTGTCAGCAACAGGCTACTTATTGTGCTCCATGTCTATGGCATTTCCTTGCTTTGGGCTCTTGGTCTGGTTTGCTCCATTGTAACCACAATGAACACCCTCTGAAGAATGCCGTGTTAGCTCCAGCAGGGTCCTCAAACCATCTCTGGGATTTAATAAAGTTTAATCGAGTTTTAAAGCGCAGTGATATCGAAGCAGGAGATTTTGAAAAACTTCGAGATGCCTTTCTTTTCTGGAGACGAGGTGGGATCGGCAGGTGTAGACCACCTCTTTACATTGTCTAACGCGACGCATTGTCCGATTGTTCGAGTGCTGTCGCGAGTGAAATTTTTTTTCGTTCTTACGTTATTGAAAATTTGTTCGCAACAAGTATCTCTGTCCTCACAAACAAAACTGGCGGCCTGTCGGCGTTCCTGATTTGGTCGTGTGGCTCCTATAACGGGAGCACCCAGGGAGAATGCCGCTGTAATCCCAGCAGAGATTCAATCACCCTTCTGTGAATTTAAGTAAGTGGTCGAGTTCAAAGCAGTGATTTTGAAGAGATTTGAAAACTGTTCCGAGATGCGTTCTTTTCTGGGCGGCGGATCGGACTAAGTTGGTAGAGCCTCCTATATATGTCTTAACGCGACGCTGTTGTGTCGGCTAGGTTCGAGTCCTGCGCGCAGAGCGAAATTTTTTTTCGTCTTATCGCAAATTTGTCGTAACAAGCAATCGATAGTTCGAGTCCTTTCGCGAGCGAAATTTTTTTTCGTATCCCCTTATTGCAAATTTGTCGTACGAAGCATGTTGTTGTGCCTGTGCGCTTCCTTGACCTTGGTCGCTTGGTCCTGTTACCCATGAGGACCCCTGAAGAATGCCGTGTGTAGCCCCAGAAGGGGTTCCACCCATCCTTCTGTGGATTTTAATGAGTATCGAGTTTCAAAGGCAGTGAAATCAAACAGGAAAACTTAAAAACTGTAACGAAAGATACCTTTTTTATCTGGGTGGTGTGGATGCTGACTATTGGTTAACCTCTTGTCATGTCTAAACGAGAGACGCTGTGCGACTTGGTTCGGTGCCTGGCGCGAGTGAAAATTTTTTTTTCGTGGCTTATTCAATGCAAATTGTCGCAACGAAGCTGTTAGCTTGCCCCCAAATCCGGCAGTGGCCTGACCTTGGTTGGTTTGCTCCTTAAGCGACGGAGTCAAACTAGCACGGAATGGCCGTTTTAAACCCCAGCGGGGTTCCAACACCCTTCTATGGAATTTGAATACAATATCGAGTGTTTAATAAAGGGAAAAATAAAGCAAAGAAAATTTTGAAAACTTCCGAGATGGCTTCTTTTCTGGGAAGGCGGATCGCATTAGTGATAGAGCCTCCTGTACATTTTCTAACAGCGACGCTCGTTGGTCGATGGTTCGAGTCCTGGTTCGAGTGAAATTTTTCATCGTTCTTATTATTGTAAATTCATGCAACAAGCATCTGGTGTGCCCATGTTCGGCAAAAACTGGCTTGAACTTGGGGTTCCCATGTTGCTCCTCTTAACCCAGGAAGCAAACCCATCAAAATGCCGTGTTGCCCCCCAGCAGAAGTTCTGATTATCTATTTGACTTGTACTATTGTAGCCGTCTTATCCAGACCATAGTCTCACGTGACTAGCTACATTAGCACAGGTGTATAGGCATTACCGTATGTTTTAAAAACCCTAGTACACTCAGACTTTTCCTTTTGCATCCACTAAGATTTAATTTGCACCAGCCATCTTAATTCCATTCACAAGGTTTTCGATACTACATTCTGGCATCAATCACCGCTCCCTTTTCAATCCACCATATATTCCTAAATATTTTGAACTCAGACAGTTTGTTCCAGCTGCTCACCACCTTCTAACATCAACTCTTACCCGAGAACATCCCTCACTCAAAACACACACGTTACTCTATTCTACGATTTTAACTATTCAAAACCCCTCCTCTTTACACAACTGACCAGAATCTCTCTCTACTAATCCCCTCAAAGCTATTTCAGATTTCGTCTACGCTGAACGTGGAGCAATGGCCGCATTGAGCGGGCGAGTGCCACCCTGACCTTCTTCGAATTCTGCATCACCGTACACCATTCCTTGCTACCTCACCCGCCCCTCTGATCTCTTTCATAACCCAAAATCCAATATTTACTATATATAATATATTATATATAATATTATATATATATATATTTTGATATATATATACTAATATACTTTATACTATATATATTACATGTAATAATATATATATATATATAATATATATATATATATAATTATATATATTATATATATATATCATACTCATTACCTTATATACTATATTATATTATATATATTTATATATATATTATATATATTTATTTATAATTATTTAATATATAATATATAATATAAATATATATATATATCATATATACTATATTATATTTATATTATATAAATATTGTATATTATATTATCTTATTATTATCATATATATATATGTCTTTTTCAAGATTCCGAATCACATTTCACGCCTTGAGATCATATTTCTTGTCTACAACCCAATAAGAAAAGAATAATTAATTATTTCTTCTCCCGGCTCCAGGCTCCAACTCACCGCACCTACTAGTTTTTGCACCTGGTTTGGAGAATTGACTGCTAAGTTACTTTTTCTGGCAATAAATTTTTCTCAACAGTTACAAAAAATATTTTTGTGAAATAAATTATCATGCCCAGGACATCAGGCTACGATATAATTTACACAGGCAGAGCGGCTACCAGATCCGTGCGCCTGGATGCCGACTAAGGTTCCTGCACTTATTGAAAATTTGACTTAGCACGTCTTCGTGGGCGAATACTTGTCCCACCAAAAAAAAAGCATTTATAGGAACAAATATATGACCAGAATCCAGTCTTCCGTTCCGACTCCGGATCCAAACTATAGGTTTTTGCGAATATTTTGACATGTCTCAGCACGGCTTTTCCGAGGCCGAATAAAATTTTTCATCTAAAAAACTATTTCTTGCTTGAAAAAATTTATAAACAATGACCGAGCCTAACTCCGCTCCGGTTCCGCACTCCGGGATCCTGGAGCCGACTAGGTTTGTTTGAACTATTTGAATACGTCAGCAAGTTTTCTGGCAATACATTTTTTGTTCAACAAAAAAATATTTCTTGAAAAAAACTTTATTAAGAAAGATCCAGGACTTCCGGCCTACCAACTCCGATTCCTGCTTCCGGATCCGGATCGCAATCAAAGGTGCTCCGTGCACTATTTGAAAATTGTTCTGCACATCCTCTTTCAACCAAATTTTACCTAAAAAAAAATATATTTCTTTTACAAAAAAATTCCATAGCCCAGGACCCGGCTCGGCAGGTATCAGGGATCACAGGCTCCTACGGGCTCCGGTACTTCAGCTAAGGTGTGTGTAGTCCCCTGTCGACTAATTGCTCTCTTAACACTTCTTTCTGGGCGATATCACATTTTTCTCTAAAACTATATTTTTTTGCGAAAACGGATAAATTAATACTCCAGGGGATTCCGGCTCGGCTCCGGACACCGGGCTCCGAGTTCGCATCTTTCCTGTGCGGATCTTCGGTACTCTGACTAAGGGTTTTGTCTGCACTATTGAAGATGTCTCAAGCACTTCTCTATCAATAAATTTTTCTTATCGAAAAAATAATATTTTTTCGAAACTCATACCCGGCTCCGACTTCGTTTCCGCTCCGACTCCGAGATCCGGGCATCCGGAATCTGCATTAAGGATTCGTCAAAAAAAGTAATTTGAAAAAATTCGCTTCAGCAGGGCTTCGAAATAAAGGAAAATATTAGAATTAGTGCTCTTGTAAAAAATTGATGTATAAACCAAGGCGATAAGGCTTCCGAATCTGGACTCCGGATCCGACCCGACTAAGGTTTCTTTTTCCGTGCACTATTTTGATAATTTGATCAGTACGTTCGTCTGGCCATTAAAATTTACTTCAATATTTTTTGAAAAAAATTTGCGTTTACCCAGCTCCGTGCCTGAATCGCGTAGCTCCGGCTTCTTACTCCAGCTCCGACTTCACTTGTTCGGCTCCGGATCTGCTAAAGATTTCCCGTGATACTTATGAAAATCTGTTCAGCAGTACCGTCTTTCTAGCAATAAAGTTCACCTAAAAATATTTAAAAAACAAATTCAATTATTACCTAGGATCGTGGCTCCCGGCGTCCAAGCAGATCCAGGACCGACTTAAGGTTTCTGAACTAATTGAAAATTCGTCAGCTACGTCTTACTATCAATTAAATTTTCACACTAAAAAAAAGTTATTTTTCGAAAAAATCCATTCTACTGGCTTCCCGAACCTCCATCACCGTTACTTGTTGAATCCGGGCTCGCGGCTCCGACTCCAAATCCGGATCCGATTAAGAATCCTGCACTATTTGAAAATTGTTTCAGCAAGTCTTCTGGCAATAACTTTTTCATCTTGGATAGAATATTTCATTGAAAAAATTAATACCCAGGATCCGTCTCCGAATCGGATCCGGATTCCGGATCCGGACCTGACTAAGTTTCTGAGCATACTATTTGGAAATTGTCGTTTCGCAGATTGCGTCTGCTGGCCATGTAAAGTTTTTCACCTAAAAAACATATTTCTTATGCGTGTCTTGCAAAAAAATCCATTACCCAGACGTCTCCTAGCTCCGCGCTCCGTCTTCGCGCTCCAGCCTCCGGGCATCCAGGCTCCGGGCTCGACTTCACCTTCGGCTCCGGATCTGGACTAAGATTTTACGTGCCACTATTTGAAAATTGTATAGCACGACTTCTGGCAATAAATTTTTTCATCTAAAAAATATTCTTCTTGAATAAAAATCAACCTCTTCACTATTGCGCCGGCTTTGACTGCTAGGCCGACTGCGACTCCAGGGCCTCCTGCATCCTGGATCCGACTAAGTTTTAACTATTCGAAACCTGCTTCACACGTCTTCTCGGCACAACAAACATTATTTAAACTACAAATGTTCTTTTTTTTAAAGAAAAATTCCTATACCCAGCATTCGGCTGCCGAATCCGCCCGCTTCGGATTCCGATCCAAACGGAAGGTTTCTGCTGTGTGATTGGGAACATCTGTTCGCACTTCTCTTCTGAGCAATTACAATTTTTCACCTTAAAAAAAATTATGTGTTTTCAGTAAAAAAAATCAAAACTCGGCACCGGAGTCTACTGAACTCGGATCGCCACTATCGGTCTCCAGGCTCCGAACTCCGGACTCCGGATTCAGCTCTGCTGCTCTTTCCCTCTTTGAAAACTAGTTCAGTACCGTTCTTCTGGCCTTAACTCTTCATCTAAAAATATTTTTAGAAAAAAATAGTAATTTCACATCGGCTCCGCCGCTCCGGCTCCCGGCTCCGGCGTCCGGCTCCTCGGCGCTCCGGCTCCAGGCTACCGACGTTCACCTTCGGCTCCGGTAATCTGTAAATAATGTGGTTTCTTGTTCTCTATATGAAATTGCTTCAGTACGTCTGGTCTAGGCATTAAAGATTCTTTGCATCTAAGAATATAATCTTTTAGAAAAAAAATCGAATACCCAGTCTCCGCTTCCGGCTCTCCTCGGCTCGGTCTGGCTTCGGGTCAGCTCAACTTCCGGTTCAGCTCCGGGATGCCGAAGTACAGGGTTTCCTGCACTAGTTTGAAAATTGCTCCAGCAGATCTTATAAAAATAATCTTCTTATAAAAAAAATCAGCTCCGGCTCACGGCTCCGCCTTCGCCTCGACTCCGGCTCTCTGACGTTCGGATCAGATCCGGGATTCCGACAAAGGATTCTGTACTATTTGAAAATTGTTTCAGCACATCTTATGCCAATAAAGTTTACAGCTTAAAAAAAAATAGAGTTTTGAGAAAAATGTTAATATATAAAAGATGCAATCTACGGATCGGCTCCGCTCCGGCTCCGGCTCCCGCTCCAAGCTCCGGCTCCAGGCTTTCGCGGGCCCTTTATTTGACTGTAAGGTAAAATCGCGACAGAATGAGCTTAGAGTTTATGGTAACTATTAAAAAAAATTAGATTTTCTATGTCATGTTATGCATAAATACATTTTTTTCATACCAAACTGAAATTAGAATTTTTACCTGGAATTAAGCTTTTTTAGTTTCGACACCTCTCTAAATAAATTTCTGTTTCTACATTACTATTTATGAATGTTTTATAATCAGATTGAAATTGCTGCTGCAAAATTATTTACACGTTTTAGATGGAGATAGCAGAAATTTGCCTGAAAATTTTGACTTTCCTTTCAAAAGTAAGGTGTCTAGTTATAAAGTCTCCCAATAAGTACTTAAAATTCCAGCTATAATAGCATCAAGAGAAAGATATTTATATGTTTGATTGCAACCTTTTTCCTCGCGTTCACTTAGATCAGATTGTTTTCTAGTGCATGATGGGGTATGGGTTAGACTGCTAATAGGTGGACCCATCCTCTTTTGCTAGAGAATATTAGTGAAAGTGACTGTTTAAAGGGTATATATTAAGTTTTTTGTTTTTATTGGCCAATCTTTTAGTGTGAGGATGGGATATTGACGGTTATGTATTTAATACACATGCAGTAAAGGTGTTTATTATCTTACTTCAAACTTTGAGAAATACTTTCAAATACAGTTCTAGTATTAATAAATAATATTAAAATTCCATATAATAAATATAAAGAAATATATATATAATATTGATATATAATTATATTGTATATAATATATATATTATACTATAGTTAGTATAATATATATATAATTATATGATATTTCAATTAACTTGCAAAATATAATTTTTAAAATCAATATTCCAAATACTACAATAAGCTTACAGGGACAAGAGGATACATTGTTTGGAATGCGATGTCCCCAATTTTTACGTTGCGGGACTTTAAAAAAAAAAAAAAAGAAAAAATACTCTCAATAAAATACAATAAGCATACCAGCGTCGAAAAAGGAATACATTTTGAATCCTTGTAAAATTTTAGTTAGTGAAACTGTTCTAAAAAAAAAAAATAATAAAATAATAAATAAAAATAATATTGGACATTTTGTTTTAGGAGCAGGAAACCATAATATATATATCTAATACACGTTATATATTAATACTGATTATATATTTATATATATAAAATTATCTTATTATAGTATATTATACTAATAATAATATTAGTAAGTATTTGTAAAGGTATTTACACGGGCCAATGTATGGGGCTACGAGCCGACGGGGAACACAGCAGGGGACGTTTTCCATACCCCGTAGGGAGGGCGGAGGAACCCCGCGACACCCCAATACCAAAAGAGCGGGGTTCCGGAGACCCTCCGCAGAGGGGGGGAAATAGTCCTCCTGTCGTTCACCGAAGGCCGAGAGACCCGACTCCTGCCATCGGCTCGTATACCCTTGGGGTATTCTTTAGTAAAGAAAAAAAAAAAAGAAAATTAAATATTGTAGTTTTTGAGATTTTTTTTTTTTTTTTTTTTTTTTTTTTTTTTTTTTTTTTACGCATTTTCCGGACTAAAATTGGACAGCATTCCAGCAAGTATTCCTTTCCGCTGTAGCTATTGTAGTTTGAGATATGAGAATGGAATTTGAAAGAAATTTTGCTTGTAAATTATTACATCTACCGTATATTATATTATATATATATATATATATAATATACTATTATCTATATATAGTATATATAATATATAATATATAGTATATATATATATATATATATAATATAACTAGTTCAGTAGTTCTACCGTAGGCTAGTATATCTATATAATAATATATATAGTAGTATACAATATAAATAATATCAATATATAATATATATAGATATACATATATGGCACTATAATAGTTATTACTCGATTATATACACTATAATAGTATACTATAACTATTATATATATTAATAATATAATATATACTATATTATATATATATATATAGCTATATATATTATACTATATATATTATATCTCTAGTATATATATATATTTTTTCTATAAAAAGTGTCACACCCTCAAGGGCACTAAGCCCTATTCTGTAGGAGGGGGGAACTTCGCTATGTAATTTCTACCTAGGATTCGACCTAGTGACGAACTCGTGCCTTTGCCTTGCGACTCTATCACTCTTAACGATTGACAAGGTAGCGGCTATAATATAATCGCATATCTACGTTATATCCTCTATATTACGTTATACTATATATATCTATAGTAATATACTATATATAGCTATAAGTACTTATATAATACTTATATAATATAATATATATACTATATATATATATATTATATAATATATATATAATATAGTACCTATATATAACTTATTAATAACGCAATGTCCAGTCTGTAAACATTTTCCTAATGTAATTCTTTTTTCACTCTTTTTGAAATCGAAGATGAGTTTAAAGGTGTGTTTTATTATTATTAATCCGTTGTGATTGTTTTTAAATACACCAACTTCATAAACCAAACACCAAACAAAGTACGAAACACGCATATATATATATGATACCCTAATCTATATATTTTGATATATATATATAATATATTATATATATATCATATATATTATATACTATTATATATATTAGTCTTTATACTAATATATATATATATATATATAATATATATATACTATGATATATTATATATATATAATATATTATACGTATATATATATAGTATATTATATATATATATCCTTATACAACTCCCAGGACATGCTGCTTTTCGCCCTGTCAGTTTGTCCAGCGTCTTCTCCTTCGGGCCCGAAACTCTTAGCCCTAGAACACTCTAGAAAAACATTTTCGGGCGTAATGGTTCCAGCACGACCAGTCCAGAGTTAAACACTCTTCAGGTAGGTTTGGCCCTACTCAGTAGAACTAGTATTCTTTGCCTTAGGCACTTAAAACTGACTTTCCAAGAGCTCCTTTCTAAAAAAGAGGATTGCTTGCTCTAGGCGCAATAGAGATTTCCCAACCCGCTGCGCTCCCAGAGTAATACAAAAGCAAAAAGGAATGACCGGGTTGCTTGCCCTGTCGCCTTAGAACTCCGAAGAATGTCTTCATATGTTCTGACGCGAAGAAAACCATCAATCTTCTTTGAACCCTTGCGACACAATTATATATTATAAGTATACTATAATACAGTATCATATATATATGATATATATATATATAATTAGTATACTATACAAAGTTATATAATTTATATATTATATATAGTAACACTGATATATATATCATATAGATATATATAATATATATAACTATCGTATCATATATCTATCATTTAGGAACCTACACATTAGCCTTTCACCAACTTAATCCCCTCTCTGATAAACACTAATCTTCGTCCTACTCCAATTCTGGCACAATTTTATATATTTTAATTTTACATGTTCCTGCGACCAACATAGGTTATCTTCCCTTGGCGTATATATATATTTAGGCATTTAATCGGGCTAATTGGGGACTATGACTTTGCTCTACTTTAACTATTCCTGGAAGTGTTGCCAGTTGGACATTGAAGACGTTTCAGCTACTAAGTTAGAAGCTGTAATCGCTGATGGGATGAGTAGAGTTATCCTTTCTTCTAAATTCTTTCTCTACTCAACATTCATGGTACGTCGTGCTTGTTGTTCTCCGCCGCAATCCAGCTAAAGAACCGTGTATATTAGGAGTGAAATTTTTTTGTTCTAGATCACTCTCACTAGATTTTCATTCAGCTCGGATCATTTCAGCGTACTTTCACTAAACGGAAACTGCGCCAAACTCCTTGGTCTTTACTGAAAAATCTTTCTGTCTATTCGCCCAGAAAAACTTTCTCCAAACTTCACAAATCTTATGTCTCCACTTTTCGCTCTATTCATTGGGCCTCATTGTTTTTTTTTCGCCAAATTCACCATTGGACGATTCTTTTACTTCTACCTTCATCCTCTTAGTTCCTATACCCTTTCTGTTATTAAATTTGATTCTCGCTGCCCCTGGGGCTCCGTGAAATCTATGAAAGTTACGTGAGGCAACGTCATGGCTTCCGGAGAGTATTCTTCCTTCATTAGTTTTGAGTGAGTGATTTCGAGCTGGCGCCCTATACTCTCATCTATTCAACCTATTATTCGCTATGTGCTGTTCTCATACTAACACTTTCCCTTTTACTAGCAGTATGTCTTCCCGGAATTATGTAAACTCGATACCTATCAAGAAACAATATGGCATCTGATCCTCTTCTAAAACTATCCTCCTATAGCTCTCACTCGTGTTTCTGTCAAAATCTTTGAAACCCTTCTCAACTCTCATTTCTTGGAACATTTTGGAATCCCATTCCTTTTCTATCCCGATGTTAAATCAGCACTCGAAATACTATGATGACTTCCACCTAATAACTTTCCAATATCTCACAGATTGTATAGTCTTCCCTCAGATAACTTTGGTGGGAGATCACGTGCTTGCACATCGAGCATTCTGTGGTGACTCTTAACATTCTCCAATATTTGACGGGGCGCGCGCCATACTATATAACAGTGATGAGCTGCTTCCTCCAAGTTCTCTTCTTCTCTTCTTCTTGATTAGCTTATCTCCCAGATATCTTTCAAAATCGCATCTCGACTATTCGGCCCGTCATCTATCCTGTTTGAGTGCTGAGCGACTTCTTCCTGTGCTATCAAAGTGCTTTTCTCGAGACTTGTCTATTCTCCACGTGCTTTTGCATTTTTTCAAATCAAACGTTTCTCAGCCCTTTGACTCATCAACCTCTATCCATCATGCCTCCCATGACCTCAACCCTGCCCATTCTGCTGCTCATTTCAATGTATCTGATCCCTTTTGTATGGCCATGAGATGCCCCCCCCGCCCACCAACTTAATTTCTTTCCCTAATTTTCTATTTCTTGCTTATTATTTGCAATAGTATTTCTCACGTGCGAGTCAATTCTTCAAGTTTGCTAATTTCAGGCTCTATAAAGATTCAAACTTTTCTAACAACATCTCCTCTCAAGATATCTCCTAACTTTTCTATCTCGTTTGTGAGGCTCCCCTGCTCTCCTGTAACTTATAAACTGTCTGCGTCTGTAACTATAAAATAAAAAATGAATTGCTAGGAGCTAGGCTTATGGTTATTGTTATGGCCATTATGGTTTTCAATAATTTTTCCTGAAGTCTCAATTACCCCACATGTACAAGGATCCTCATGCCACCCTTGTTATGAAGTACAGCTCTCATATCTGTGGGAGGAGAGTCCTCCTGCATGCAATCCGCTCTATTTTTAATAGAATCGAGGCTCAATGTGTTTAAGGTTGGCCACTGGTTCGGTTCCTTTCCATTCATTCGACCCTTTTATGCCTTCTACTCCGTGACTCTTGACAGTTTGTTCCCACTGTTCCCTAATAGGTACTACAGCCCTACAGTGTGCAAGGCAGGCACCTGACCAATCGCTGTACCGCACCACCTTTCACCCTCCCTATTGTACAGGTGCAGCGTCTTGCCACCTAATTTTGTGTGTGGATATTATCAACCCAAAACATCGTGTCGTTGTTGTGCTTTCTTTCTTCCAGCCCCCGTGTGCTGTGTGTGTGGGTGTGTGTGTGTGTGTGTGTGTGTTGTGGTGGTTGTGTCGGTGTGTGTTGTGTTTGGCCGTTATCGCTCCCAGAGCAACACGGTTGTGGTGTGGACCCCACCGTGTGTTTTTTTTTATACTTTATTTTTGATTTTTTATTTTTTTTTTATTTTTTTTTTTTGTCCTGGTAAAAATTCTTCTGGGCTCTTTGGATTCCTGCTGAATTGTAATCTCCAGCTCACTTTAGAGCTAATATTTTTATGGATTGTTATTTTTATTTTGTTGCTTTTTAATTCCATACCCCTCCTCTCCGAATATGGTTTTTCCGTCGCGTTGTGGCCCCCCTAACCTTTGAAATTATATTTATATATATTATCATATATTTTATATATATATAATATATACTAATTATATATATATATATTAATATAGTATATATTATTATACTTACTATATACTTTATATATATTATATATAACTATACTGATATAATTATGTACCTCTGATATATTCATATGTATTACTATATTCTATATATACGATTATACTTATTATACTAATCTTAAGTAATATATATTTAGGATCTAATAGTATATTATATTTATTATTATTATATACTTATTATTACTGTATATATATCTATATATAGATCTATATATATATATATTTATTTTAATATTATACTAGAATATATCTATATTTTTATATTAATTATATATATTATAAAGTAGGTATGATATTAAGTTTATGTATAATATAGCCGTACTATATATTTATAAGTACCTAGTCGCTTAGTCTATTGTATATATTTTTATAGTAATTATGTCCTATATATTTATATACATATATATCATTAAGTTCATAAATTTATTATTTATTTAATAAAAAGTAATCTATTTTTTTTTTGATAAAATAACTCTATTTTCGGGAAAGGAAGAAAATATTTAAAGGAGCGTGGAAAGAGGGACCAAGGCCCCGGGTAACGTTTCGACACGTAGCGTTGTCTTCTTTTCACGAGACAGCCTAAGCTAAAACCATATTTATTAATATGATATAATAACTATAATATATATAATATTATAATATAGTAATATATTATATGTATATATCATATATGTACATATATATATATAGTATATAGTATCATATTAGTGGTATTAACATATAATATTATATATGTATTATAATATAAATATAATATACTCTATATATATGATATATTAATACTAAAATTTTTAAAACGCATTTTATAAAAAAAGATTAGGCATTTTCACACCAATTTTCTCTCGTTGAAAAAATTATTTTCTTCAGGTCGGGATTTTATTTGGTGAAATAATGCCCTATGTAATAGGATGTTCAAGAAGAGGAAGCTTGACCCACTTATTTTAAAATCCAGCAATAAATTCTAAAAATTCGGTTCAGCCGGACGCGTACAAAAAGAACAATAAGAAAAAAAAAAAGAAAGTTATTTATAAATTGAGTTTACATTAACCTTTTTTTTTTTTTTTTAATTAATGCTAGAAATTCTAAATAATGCAATGAAAAAATACAGAGTTCTGGCCCAACCATTCTAAATCTATTATGCGAATCTTTCGAAAATAGGTTGAATTTAGTGAGAAATAAGGTAGGAAGAGAAGAAATTTTTAAACAAAATAACCTCCAATAGAAAATACAAAAAACACTCAAAAACAAAAACGAAAGGATTTTAAGCAACAAATTAAGGAAATAATATATATAATTATATCTATATTATATTATTATATATTTATTAATATATATCTTGCATATCTATATAATATAATATATATACGACATATATAGGTATATATAGTATATATATAGTATTATATACTTTATATATAAATAATCTATATATACTATTATTAATATATATATATTATATAGTGTATCTATATTTACGTATATCTATATATGATATTATCATACTATATATAATCATATATTAATATATATTATATATATTATATCAGTATATTTCATATAACTATATATAGTATATATAAAATTCCACGTCTATAATTAGTGATAATTGAACTCAAGGTCAAGTTTGAAATTGAAATTGAAATTTGACAATTTTCCAGAAACACATCGCCACCAATTATCTTATTTCCGCCATGTGTGTCGTAAGCAGGACATCATATATGTAATGTGAATCGTAAAAATGAAACCTGAAACTTTTCATGTCATAATCTTTGTGATGTAGAAAAAACTTAGATGGTTTCGATGATAACTTAAATATTTGCGGTTAACTTTTGTTCTTAATATTAAAAGAAAGCATGTTATGCGACTCGACAATAAACATGAGTGAAACAGCATTCCGAAATGATTTTCTTTTTATCTTTTCCTTTTTTTTTTAATTAAACTTATGGTTAGACATTTATGATCACTGAATACCAGTTTTATAGATTGAATAAACATAAAAAGACCAAAAATCGACTATGGATCAAAGTCCATAGAGTGCGCGCACAAGAAAGTTTTATTAAACCTTAGCCCACTCTAATGGGGGCACATAACCCCAGCTTTCTTCAATGAGGGCAGTTTTTTATTACACGTGTCAGAACAAATACGAAGACACGATGCTGTGATGTTACGCAGCACTCTGACTGAGCTAATGAGAAAAAAGAAAGAAAGTAAAAGACCGGCACTGTAACCTTGGCTATCTGGTTGATCCTGACAACACAAGAAACACGACTTCCGTAACCTCACAAACTTTTGAATATGTGCGGGTCTGATTTATCTTGAGGCAAAATGTTGAGAGTCTCCTGTAGCGAATTGAGTGTGCCTACTGCTCGGTCATTTGCCATTAGGAAAATTAGATCAAAGGCAAAAAGAAGTTATTTCTTGCGTATGCGTAATGAGATTAATTTATTCTCCCTCTTTTTCGTACAACCTGACGGCCGGTTCGTGGCTGAGTCGTCACATTGTAATAACTCCTGCTCGCCTACCTCTGTCGCGCTCGGACGTCGGGTCTCTAAGTGGTTGGGGCACTGCCGTCTTACGACCCTCGGTCTTTCCCAGCCCCTATCCTGTAATATCTAGTAATATACTACAGCTGAATGATTAAATATACATAATCGAGTTTTTACAATTACTACAGACCTTATTATATATATAGCTATAAATAACTATAACATACTATATGTTATATACTAGGTAAGTAGTATATAATATATATTCGTAATATAGTATAGATCTTATATATATTTATATATAC
>JABUQX010081643.1:0-20000 GCA_015478945.1 Trachelipus rathkii
CTCTGGGCCCGGCAAATTCCCGCCCGGATCGTCGTTAGATAAGAGCAAGGTATGGTTGAGATTGGGACAGTCTTCGGTTGAAGGTTGTGCTGACTGAATGTTGAGATACATCTCTCACTGACAGTGACTTCGCGCTTTAAATATTTCCAGGATATATCATAGCGTATAAATTATGATGTATAATAGATAGTCTATTTATTATTGATATATATATATATATTATCGTATTTAGTTTGATATTTATCGACCCTTATATTATAATATATATATTGATGATTATATATATTATTATTATATGTTGATATATGTTGGACGAAAAGGGAACGGATGAGCCTGAGTTAGTGGAAAGTTTTTGAATTGTGGAAGATGGCTGTGCATTAATTCCTTGGTGGAATGTAAGAGACTTAAGTTGATTGGCTAAGGCGTCTTACGTGAGGGTTTTGTTGTTACCTGTGTTATATATAGTAGTGAGACTGTGGTCTGGAATAAGAGTTATACGATCTAAAGTACAATGTGTTCAGTTGGACATCTTAGGGGCGTGTTAGGTGTGAGAAGATTGATGAATGAAATGAGGAATGAATGTATTACAGAGTTGTATGTTGTGAAAAAAGGGATAAATGAGAGAATACATGAAAGTACGTTGAGAGGTTTTGGTCCATGTGGAAAGGATGGATGATAATCGTTTGGTTAAGCGGATGTGTGAGAGTGTGTTGGGAATCAACTGATGGGAGACCAAGAAAAAGTGGATGGAGTAGCAAAGAATGTCTGGAGGAGTGAAATGTGAGTTGGCATAGGCGAGAAGAAGGGTGCATAATAGGAGGGAAATGGAGGGTTTTTTGTGAGGGTGTCTGGTTGTGGCACCTGGGCCAAAGGGATGAACACCAATTGGGAGAGCTATAGTGAGGGTTCGTCGCGGTCCAGTGAAGCTCTAGGGTGGATTTTCTGACTTGCGTATCTCTCAATAATATGGTATAAGAGGAGGTAAGGCTGGTTTTCTTTTCAACATTGTGTCATATTCTTCTAATCTACTTTTTGTGTCGGTGCTGTTACGCCTTACCAGTCATGGGGAAAAAGGATGGTTGATGATGATGATGATCGATGATGATATATATATATATCATAATATATATATATACCTATATATATATTATATACTAGCTTTCTATACTATTAATTATATATATATAAGTATTTTATTATACTATTATTATAGTTATATGCATATATATTTAATATTTATATATATATAATTATATATTATATTATTAATTTATATATATCTATTATATATATATATTATAATGACTAAAAAATAATATATATATGGAAATTTATTTAGAATACTTATATAAGAAATAATAATATCAATACCTAGGACTAGGAAAAAATGATAAAAGAAAATCAAAAATATTGGCAGTTAGATTCCACGAAGTAATTGGGATTACAAGCAAAGTACCAAAGTACAAAGCTCAAGTACAAGTCAGTACAGTACATCTGGTTTTAGAACTGCAAGTACAAGTACGTAGTCTCAAAAATTGTACTTATGTCAGTACATATAGTACTTGCTCTGAACCCAAGCTGATATATATTATATATTTTTTATATATATAATATATTATATATATATAATATAATATATATATTTATATACTATTATATTATTTATATATATATATATAATTTATATTTATAATATATATATATATATATTATTATATAATATAGTATATATATATAATATATCATATATATATATATTATATATATATTATATAATATATATATATTATATTATTAATATATATATATATATATATTCCCATTTATTATATAATATACATACATATATTTGTTGACATTTAAATGTATAGAAATATATAAAATATATATAATACTATTTTACTTATATTATATATATATATATCTCTCTTCCAGAAGTAAGTTTAACAAACGTGATGTAGTATTATTATTTTGTAGAAATAAAAGCACCTTACTTTGCGTTCGCTTCATGAATGGTATAAAAATACGTAACGCATAGTATCGGGAGGTCCTTTCTTGAGTGTTTGTGAGAGTAGGTCGTGTTCTGTGCGGCTCTAGCGAGTGGATATTTACTCCGACCTATGTTTTGTGTTTATTTGTAATCTATGAAGTGTTTTGTTATTTATCCATGCAGCCAAATCAATATTTATGCTTGTAAAATATTAGCATAATATCTCGTGTTTATTAATGTCGTGAAGAGACATTCATTTATTTTCCTCGATTTCTACAAAGTTAGATTATCAAGTCTTGCATCTCTTTTATGTGAAATGATTGAAATATTTTATTGATTCTTGTTTGAAAATAAAAGCAAGTGAAAGAATTTTCCATAATCTAATTTTATATTACTGAAGTATAGTAATATCTCATCCGGCTGTCATTCAGGTAAAACACAACCGACCTTACTTACATCTCTCCCACTCAATTCTTTTATATTGTTATGACTCATATATTTTATTTGATGAAACTTTGTACAAATATATCTCTCAAGCATTCTGTATCATAGTTAACATTATTGTAATTTTAAGAAGACTTTCCAAGATTATTTTCTATGAATATTAAATAAGGATATAAAATTACATGACTACATTTCTTTATTTAAAAAGGCATATGAACGTAATAGATTAAATTTATTAAACGAAGTCCGAAATATCATTTTCCTAAGTCTTTGAAGCATCCTTTTATTTCTTCGAGTGTGTAGATATATCTTAACGGGAAAGTCCACTAGGTTGAAATCTTCAAGAATCTATCTTCACGAATCCGATGCTTCCATGTAGGTTTTACACGAGTCTGAAAAAGAAAGACCTGTAATATATAGAAAGAAATATATATAGAAACAGGGGAAAGAAGAATTGGCGACCGTGACAGGACTATTTTGTGGACAAATCTGTCGTTCATATTTCTCATTCATCAGTTTCTACGTTAAGATATCTACTGTAGATATATTTTATTTTCTTAATCAAAAGATTGATGGCGACCGAAAGAAGTGGTCTACTACGTTGATGCCTATTTTTCTTCAAGAATATTCGTCGTTCTCCATTGAGAAGTATTCTTTTCACGACATCCATTTCGCCTTCATGATAAATGAGGATATCCATTGTTGACACATTAGAGGATTTAAAAATAGTTGGTATCAAGATTATAAGGTATACTGTGTATCTAGAGGTCTGTGAAAATTATCTAATTTTTTTTTGTATTAATCAATAATTTATTTATTTGATAAAACATTCTTTCTTTATTATAATAATAGTCATTATTTTATTGAAGAAAATCATTTTTTATTGCGCAGTTATATGTCAATAATTCATCTTTTCTGTGATTGGCTCCCGCACGTCTATCGTTGATGACGTCATTATAATTACGCTAGTAGTCTGTGCATGAATCATTTGTCCTCAATAGATGTTTCAATATATTTTCTAAATAATCATTTTTTTTTTGTTCAATATGTGTTGGAAATACTTCTATTATTATATAGCAATTATATCCTATATATTTCTTTTAAGAGAATTTGCGATTTTATGCATTTGGTAAATATTTCTTAGAGATATTCTGGTTTTAAACTCATTTAGTTTATAAAAGAGACCGTTTTGAGGCTAGCGATTTCTCCTCATTGCCTGTCAGGAATCTGGTTATTTCTGGATTCACTACCACTCTTAAGCATTTTTTTGAATAACGGATAAATTTATATCAGGGAAAGAATTTGTTTTTTTTTTTTCTATCTATTGTAATCATTTACGATATCAAAGCATAGCAAATAAAATGTTTATCATAATCAATCTATATATATACTATAAATAATTTAAAGAATTATATATATCTCTCAATATTCATTATATGTATATATATATATATATATTTAATATATATAACTGATATATATATTCTATAAATATATATATATATTATCAATATATATTATATATATATATATATATATATGTATATTTTTCTCCAACTATCCTCTTCTTGGAATTGGGGATAAGTTAAAGATAATATATTTCAAGAAAGCTTGTGAGTTTTGCGTGGTGGCGTAATTGTCTTAAGGCTTCAAGAATGAGTGAGTATCTTTCGGGAAAAGTGTATTGGACGAGAATCATATGGAATCTTTTCTTTTGTGGCATTATAAAAAAACATTGGCGAATAATAATTGGCCTTCTTTCTTTTCCTTTCTTACTGAATGAGCAGAAAAGTTTTATTTTTCCGTGATTATTTGGGGTTAATAACAAGGAAATATCCACATGTTTGAGCTTTGGTAATGCTGTGAAGTGTGCTATTGCGAGAGTGAATCGAATCAGCGCTATATAAAAAAAAAAATGCTTTTCTCCTCCAGGGAAGATAAGATGATTAATTATTAGTTATTATATATATTATATATATTATATATATATTAATATATATATAATATTATATATATATATTATATATATATATAATATTATATATTATCATTTCTTATCGTCACATCAGTATCTTTTCGTGTTTATTAGAACGTTTTTGTGGAGAAAAGAAAAATTTCCAAATTCTTCGATCTGGATCCGCGTTCGTTATTGGAAGCATTCAGAAGGTTCAGAAAATTTCGCAAGGAGGATTCTGCCCGCCCAAATAGGTGCAGGGTAGACAGGAAACAGAGTTTATTATTCAAATCTGTATTATCTTCTTTCATTAATTTTATAAGGCTTATTATTATTATTTCTTTTTTTATTAATGATTGTTAACAAAGAAGGCAAATGTCCTTCTCTTTTAATATTTTCTTTTGTATGCATATTGGATATCGCGTACAGTATATCGAAATAGTCAACTAGAAGAGTGCAGTTTGTAAGTTTTGGGTTTTCAAAGTATTTTATATTTTCTTCATATATTCGTCTGTATATGTTTCTTGTGTGTTGTCCATTTCCATTTCTTTCTTAATATTTTTCATTCATGTCCACTGACGACATTTCCAATCTTGACAACATTTCTGATAATCCTAACGCTGATAATATTGTCATTGATGTACAAAATTCTGCTGACGAAAACGTAGCACAAAATATTTCTTCGGCTGATTCTTTTATTAATTCCGAGACCATGCAACGTCCAGTTCTTAACATTGACAGGTTGTCACATTCACGTCCGAATATTCCTCTGCTGATAGGGTTTGTTAATAATAATTGGTGTGGGCCTGAATTATCAGGTTGGTTTAATTCTGTTGACGCTTACTTCGCAGATGAAGGGATTACAAGTGATATAGAAAAATTGAGGGCCTATATAAGGTTTGTCTCGCAGAAAGAAGGTAATGTTGCTTATTTAGTGCAAAGTACGCCGGAATTAAAAGGGGCTGTTTCCTGGGAGTCGTTTAAAAATGATCTATCCTTATTTCTCAATCCTCTCGTGGTTAATCGTTCGAACGTTCAGCTGATTTTGTGGTACCGAATGCCTTAATCATCCTTACCCGAGTTTCTTAACAGAGCTCAGGGTATTACATAATCATGCGGATTTTTCTGTGCTACTAATGACATGAATAAGCTTTAATTGAGAACAACGTCGTCTCCTCTTATTTTATATTATATTCGATTGTCAAGCTCAATTCAAAAGATTATACATGAGCATAGATAAAACAATACCTCAACAGGTACAAACGTATTTACGAAAGACAAGTGTCTTAAATAATGGTAAGGTAGTTTCTTCTTTTAACAGAACATTCGAATTCTGTTTCAAGTTCAGTCGGTGGTACTTGCTACGAAACGGAGAAATCTCTCCTCCTCCCTCACACATAGTCCTATAATGTTAAAAAATGTTCAATTTTTTATCGTGATCGTTCTTCCAATGTGAATAATTCTGTTGCTAGGAGTCCTAAGGTAAGAAAACCATTGTTCTGCCGTCGATGTGAGAATAATGGACACGGCACTGCCGCTTGTATCTTTCGACCTTTTTGTAGTTTGTGTTTCAAAAGTCATTCTAGGGGTTCGGAAGCTAAATGTCGGGGCACAATTTGGCAACCTCTTTCGGAGGAAGGTTTACGTCGTTTTAGGGTTATAAATCATTCAAATCATTCCAATTATTCCATATATAGTAAAATTATTCTCAAAAACAATCCAGTGTTTAATCATAGCCAGAAGTTTTGGTAAAAATGCCGACTGTTCAGGAGGGTCAATTCAGTTTTGACAATAGCTCAAAACTATTCCAGAATATTATAATGGGAATAAGGTGCAAAATATGACAAATATATATCTCACAGGGTGGCCAATAATGTAAATAAGGGGCGTAATATGCGATTTAATTACGGTGAAACCGAGGTACGAAAACACGGAAATAGAATAGTAAGAAGTGAATCTCCGCACTCGTATCGATTTTCTGAAGAGAATCCTGAAGTACAGGTGAGTCTTTTGGATCCGAATTATGATCCCAATGCAAGTTTTTATAATAAATATGAGAGAAATCATTCTTTTGGGCACGAATTCACCCAAGTTAATCATCATTTTCCGCACGATTTCTCCCGAAATCGCCGTGCAAATCTGCGTAATCCGCATCGTTTTTCTAGTAATTCTGTTCATTCTTCTTCGTCTAGGAGTCATTTTTTTTGAATGGGACCACGCATTCTCAGTCTCGCAATGTGGTGATGTCCAATTTAGAGGCAATATTGTTAATATAGTTAATTCAAATCCGTGTCTCACTAATGTAAATAGTGTTGAAGGAACTCCTCTTATAGGAAAAAGTTATTATGTTAAGATCGATTTGACGGTCGAATATGAGTTTATATATGGTACAACGTCGTATATCGATTTGGGAAGTGGTGTCTCGCTTCTGAGATGGAAGGTATTCGAGAATTTAACCCTATATCCTCTCAAATTAGAAGAAAACAACATAGTCTTAAAATCTATTTCTGGTAACGTCGTCCAAAATCTGGGACGTGTCAAACTCCAAATGTTGTTAAACAATCGTCTGTTTAATGTCCATGCAATTGTTGTTGGAGATCAATGTTCTTTTAGCGGAAATATGCTTCTTGGTACGGATATTTCAGGTTCTTTATGTTTATGATCCATTAATATATGATCCAAAAATGAGTGTTTATATATGAATGAACATATTGGGTGCACACAAATTCCTTTGGTTGCTTATGATCCTTTAATATATGATTCAAAAACTAGTATCGATCCTCGCATGTACGATAAATCGCATCCACTTTTTGAAGAATCAAATGTCAATTTTGTTCGTTCTCCGTCTAATTTAAGTCATCTTAATTTTGAAGATGAATCTCTTGTTCATGAATTATCTATTTATAACGATCAATGTTATGAGTTGTTTTTGCCGAACACAGTTAAGTTCGAAGCCTATTCTAGCGCCATTCTCTCTGTTAATATTCGTTCTCAGGCTGGAACTTCGCCGCCTAATGATATTCCTCTTGTAAGTGAGAAGAATTCAATATCCAATGTTCTTTTTGCAAATGTTCTTAGTACAGTAGTAGATGGTACTATGTTGATTAAATGTGTAAACTTCAGTCCTTCCGCTATCACAATTGATAAGAATACAGTTGTTTCGTATGCTAATCCTCTCTCTCTTCGTAGTTCTTATTCTATTATAAATAAAATAGAATCGTCGCAGGGTCTATCCGATGATCAACTTCGCGATGTTTACAAGGAAATTTTGCTTTCTAAATCGAAGAAAGAATCTGATTTATTGGTGTTGCAAGATAGTGCTCAATTGGAGCAGATCTTAGATTTTCTTTTAGCACATAAAGAAGTTATTGCTTTAGGGGATGATAAAGTCGAATGTTGTCCATTAGGTGAATTCAAAATAGAAATTGTGCCTGACTCACAAAAATATTTCTATACTCCAAATCATCAACTCCCGCACAAATTTCAGGCTGATATTAACAGCTGGATTGACGAGTGTATCGTCCAAGGTTACATAGAGAATTCTGATTCTCCACATTCGAATCCTCTCATTGTTCTCCCGGTTCAAGGTGATTCAAAACCAAAGATAATTTTGGATTTTAGAAAGTTAAATAAAAGTATTGTACCTCTTCAATCTCCGATTCATAATGTGCAAGAAACGATTTCCAAGTTAAGTAATGCACATATCTTTTCAAGTTTAGATGTTTCTTCAAATCCTTATGGCATAAAAGTTGCTGATGAAAGCAAGCCTTATTTATCTTTTTCCTCTCACAGAGGGCATTATCATTACAAGATGGTACCTGAAGGTGTGAGAAATTCGTCCAATGTTTTCTGTAAAGTAATAGAACTAGCTCTCTCTCATTTATTAGGGATTCATGCATTAATTTATCTCGATGACATAATTGTGTATTCGAAAGATATAGAATCTCATTATCAGAGTTTAGTTTAGTTTTTGCCGCGCTGAAGAAAGCGAAACTTAAAGTGAAGTTGGAGAAGGCAAATTTCTTTAAACGTTCGTTAGTTTATTTAGGGTTTATGATCAGTTCAAAAGGTTTGTCAGCTGATCCTGTAAAGCTGCAAGCTTTGAAGTCGTTTCCGGTTCCCACCGATGTTTCCTCTGCTCGTTCCTTCATAGGATTCGTGTCTTTTTTCCGTAATCTTGTGCCTTTGTTCTCAACCATTGCTCAACCCATCACTTCCTTGTTCAAAAGACGCTAAATTCGTCTGGCTCAGTGAGCAACAGATAGCTTTTGATACGTTAAAACGTAAATTAATCATCGAACCATTGCTTCAATTTCCGGATTTTAACAAAGAATTTATTATTTCAACAGATGCCAGTAACGTAGGTTTAGGTGCTGTGTTGGCACAGAAGGATGATCAAGGCAATGACCGTCCTGTTTCCTTTGCTTCACGTACATTTGAGTAAAGCAGAGCAGAATTATTCCTCCTTGAAAAGGAAAGCCCTTGCTATCACTTGGTCTTTTAGCTAAGTTTAAGAAACATAGTTTTTCGGTATACAACTTGCGTATTTATACAGATCAATCACATTGGTTTGCTATTTTTAAGATAAAGCTTAAATACACAAGATGGCAAGATGGGCAAAAGTTATTCATTCAATCTGATCCTTTATACTTGAAGGGAAGAATATCTGCCGGATTATTTGTCTGTTTCCCACCATCTCTCGCTCCAATTTATTCATTTTCCAAGTTACGATTATTCTACGTCTTACAAAGAGTTTTTTCAATTACATTCCGATGGTGATAAAAACGGAGCAAGAAAGTGTTCACGACTTTCTCAACTCTTTGATTCCATTAAACAATGGCAAAGTATTTATTTTCCACATGTTCTCATCGCACGATGTTCTATATGTATAATTTACAAGGAATGCAATATCTCATAGAGTTCGGATTCTCTGTTATATACATTCTTAGTTCTTAACATTCCAGTTTTAGGGGCTGGCCATTTAGGTCACGTGAGAACAGAAAAACGTATCCGAGAACGGTACATCTTTCCAAAGATGTCAAAGTTAGTTTATGATTTCTCGTAAAGAATGTTTCTTCATGTCATTAGGGTGAAGGGTAAATATACCTAAGAGAGCGCCCCATTTTTCAAGTACCTCCCCTCCCCCGTTCATACAACCTTTCTGTAGGGTTCATACTGACATTATCGGACCTTTACCTCCATGTAAAGCGTCAGGGGCTAAATATATTCTTGTTTTTAAAGATTCTTTAACTCGTTACGTTGAGTTATGTGCGATTCCGTCTCGAAGTGGTATTCATATCGCTAATGCTTTGCTTCATAGGGTCATTGTGAGACATACAACACCAAATGTGCTACTCAGTGATCGGGGGGGGTGAATTTGTCTCGTCGTTCTTTAAGCAGTTATGCAAGCTTTGGAAGATCAAGAAGGTGGAGATAACCGTTCGCTCACCAATTTCTAACTCGTTGATAGAGCGCGCCAACTTGCAAATTGAGAATTATTTACGTCATTACGTGAATGAAAAGGGTAATGATTGGTCTAATTTTCTTCCTTTTGCTCAATTGTGTATTAATTCCTTATAATGAAACTATAGGAGATTCACCACATTTCATTCTTTTCGGGTATTCAAAAAGATTACCTTACGATGTAGAGAACTACGTCACTCCGTTTTCAAGATAAAAATTATTGTCCAACTCATGAAGAATTAACAGATATAGTTATTAGAACTAATTTAATTCGTGAGATAGCGAAAGAAAATTTAGAAGTGGAAACAAGAAAGTTTGTAGAAAGGCAGCATAAGAAAGCTGAAGATAGAAGATTCAGTCAGGTAGTCCCGAGGGTGTTTATTTTGATGTTAAAACAGCTGGGGTATGGGGTAAAAAAGTGGTTTTTTTTCCCCCCCCCCCGTTTTTGTGGAAGGGACCTTTTAGAGTTGTTGGTGTTCTAAGGGAGAACAGATTTATACTATCAAATGTCTCCAGACATCTGTGAATGCAGTCCATAGCGGATAATTTCAAATCGTGCGCGAGCCGATTTTAGAATCAAAATCATTGTTCAAATTCAAATCTCTCTCTTTAAAGATAGTAATCGAAAACAGTACTTTCGATGTCGAGAAAATGTTGGTAATGATCCCCAAAATCTGACAGCATAAATTCATGATGACTGAGTCTGAAGTTGTTATGTTCTCATAAATCTTCAAGATGTAATAGAATGCCGCTGTTCGCAATGCTGAGAGTCACAGGTATTCACTCATAACTTTTCACTAATGATAAGGTATTATATCTAACTTCTAATTCCCAAGGTGTTATGATGTCGCAGGATGCTCATTTTGTCAAGATAGTGTTCCAAATCTTCGTTTTCTGGTTTAAAAATCAAAATGAGAGTGTAAATAATTCAAGTTTTTATAAGTCTAGTTCGTTTCTGATGATTCTGATGGTAATTACGTTCCCCATCAACATTTTCAGGGGCCTCGTACCCAAAGTCCTAGATGGTTACGTTCGAGTAATAAAGTGTCAAATACTCATAGTACTCCTATTTCTCAAGACGATCAAAGTCAAGCTTCTTGTTCTCATTTTCCTACAAATCGTTCGTTCTCAGAATAGTTCTCAGGTTTTTTCTCTGTCAACGCAAACTGCATTTGTCATGTTGATTGTTTTGATAGAACAATGTTGATATCGTGTGTGTATTATATTTGAAAGTATTATTTGTTAATAATCATTCTTAAAACGATGTCTTATTTCCTGTACCTGAATTGCTGAGAAGATAACGAACGAAGATCTTGAGAAGAATGAAGAAGTTTTTGTTTTCTTATTTATTATTGTATTATAGATTTTATGTTATGAGTAATTACGAAGTAGTTTGTTTTATGTAAAACATATCTGTTCAGAAATGTAAGCAGTATTTACAAGTGTAAATAATTGTCTGAAGGGGGGAGCTTCTTTCCCGATTTAATATATATTCTATACTATATATATATAAGATATATATATATTATATATATATATAATATATATATTATATATTATATATATATATATGTATATATATATATTGGTCTCATCTCCAGAATAAATAAGACAAGTGTCCATGTAGTAATTAGTAGTTTGTAGTAAAAGTAAGGTGCTTTGCGTCGCTATGAAAATGTATAATAATACCGTAACGCATAGTATCGGGAGAGTCCTTTCTTGAGTGTTGTGAGAGTAGGTCGTGTTCTGTGCAGGCTCTAGCTGAGTGGGAATATTGTACTCCGAGCCTATGTTTTGTGTTATTTGTAAATCCATGAAGTGTTTGTTATTTATCCATGCAGCCAAATCCATATTTATGCTTGTAAAAATATTAGCATAATATCTCGTGTTTATTAATGTCGTGAAGAGACATTCATTTATTTTCCTCGATTTCTACAAAGTTAGATTATCAAGTCTTGCATCTCTTTTATGTGAAATGATTGAAATATTTTATTGATTCTTGTTTGAAAATAAAAGCAAGTGAAGAATTTCCATAATCTAATTTTTATATTACTGAAGTATAGTAATATCTCATCCGGCTGTCATTCAGGTAAAACACAACCGACCTTACTTACATCTCTCCCACTCAATTCTTTCATATTGTTATGACTCATATTTTATTTTGATGAAATTTTGTATAAATATATCTCTCAAGCATTCTGTATCATAGTTAAGATTATTGTAATATTAAGAAGACTTTTCAAAGATTATTTTCTATGAATATTAAAGAAGGATATAAAATTTACATGACTACATTTCTTTATTTAAAAAGGCATATGAACGTAATAGATTAAATTTATTAAACGAAGTCCGAAATATCATTTTCCTAAGTCTTTGAAGCATCCTTTTATTTCTTCGAGTGTGTAGATATATCTTAACGGGAAAGTCCACTAGTTTGAAATCTTCAAGAATCTATCTTCACGAATCCGATGCTTCCATGTAGGTTTTACACGAGTCTGAAAAAGAAAGACCTGTAATATATAGAAAGAAATATATATAGAAACAGGGGAAATATATATTAGTATATATATTATATATATATATTATATATATATATATATATATATAATATATAATATATATTATATATATATATATATAATATATATAATATACGTAATATATATATTTATATATTTATATAACTAATATATAGCTCTCTATATATATATATATATATTATATATATATATATATTATATATATTACTACTATTATCTATATATATATAATATAACATATATATTTATACGACCTGACTGAGCGAGATAATATACATTACTGGTTGTAAGTCTGCTTCAATGGCATTCAGCATATTTCAATTAGGCTATACGAAACTATGAGCACAAATATCCACATGTATTGGAGAAATTGCCTAAAGTTATGTCATATCGCATATGGACTCAGAAGAAATCTGCATCATGGCTATACTCACATTTTTGAACTTGGGCTGCATGTAAGACTGGTGTATGCCCCAACTCTCTTATTAGATAATGTGAAAAAGATATTATTAGTCAGACTTATTTCAACGAGATTGTTAATAGATTTTCAACTCTTAGGAAAACCTAATCATCATCTGACTCTGTTTTTTCACATAAAGTGCACAAAACTCCACCACTCGATACAGTATATCTCCATCATGGTCCTGTCAATATCATACCGGGCGCCACAATTCATAGATCGCAACAGTAGAATTAAAAACTTAGCTCGAATAAGAATAAAAACTGACAACATTACACTCAAACCATAAAACCAATGCAACAAAAATATCCCAAATAATAAGAAATATTGACACTTTACACAAACCCCCACCAACCCATAAAGACATACTGTAAACAAAACAACAACAATTCCTAGCCCAAAACAAAGCAATACTATTATGAAACACTACTCTAAAATTATCCATAAACCTACAATATACCCACCATCAGATTAACAATTAAAACTTTTAAAGAACGACCACTAAAGGTACTCAACACCATTAAAAAACTCAAAACTCAACCACTAAAGGTACTCAACACCATTAAAAAAACTCAAAAACTTGACCACTAAAGGTACTCAACACTATTAAAAAACTCAAAAATTTGACCACTAAAAGTACTCAACATTAAAAACCTCAAAAACTCAACCACTAAAGGTACTAAACACCATTAAAAACCTCAAAAACTCAAAAAAAAAAACTCAAAAACTTGACCACTAAAGGTACTCAACACTATTAAGAACCTCAAAAACTCGACCACTAAAGGTACTCAACACCATTAAGAACCTCAAAAACTCGACCACTAAAGGTACTCAACACCATTAAGAACCTCAAAAACTCGACCACTAAAGGTACTCAACACCATTAAGAACCTCAAAAACTCGACCACTAAAGGTACTCAACACCATTAAGAACCTCAAAAACTCGACCACTAAAGGTACTCAACACCATTAAAAACCTCAAAAACTCGACCACTAAAGGTACTCAACACCATTAAAAACCTCAAAAACTCGACAACAGAAGGTACTCAACACCATTAAGAACCTCAAAAACTCGACCACTAAAGGTACTCAACACCATTAAAAACCTCAAAAACTCGACCACTAAAGGTACTCAACACCATTAAGAACCTCAAAAACTCGACCACTAAAGGTACTCAACACCATTAAAAGCCTCAAAAACTCAAATTCCACTACCAAACCACTTAATGATCTAACACAAAACATCCTCACAGGTTTTAACCAAATTCTACCACAATCCTGCACTCTCTCATTGTAGCAATAGACTTAAACAAGAAATTTGATACAGTTCTGTATCACCTCTTAATAGAGAAAGTATTTGAAACACAGAAAGACAAGAAATGATGGCAAAACTTGCTCTTACCTGGGTGTGTACAGTTTAAAAGTCATACAGCTGATGCTTCAACTACCCGTACATACAGGTTATATAATGAATTCCCCCCCAGTACACCATCCTATCCACCAGCGCCTCTTAATCTTTTTATGTAGCGATTATACAAAAACCACATGCCCCCTCTATAAAATCTAGCTAAACAGATGACAAAATTCGAGTAGCTCTAAAGTCCATCTATAAATACCAGCAAGTAGAGAGAGAGAGAGAGAGAGAGAGAAGAGAGAGAGAGAGAGAGAGAGAGAGAGAGAGAGAGAGAGAGAGAAGAGGAGAGAGAGAGAGAGAGAGAGAGAAGAGAGAGAGAGAGAGAAGAGAGAAGAAGAGAGAGAGAGGAGAAGAGGAGAGAGAGGAGAGAGAGACGTAGGAATGCGGATGAGAGGAGAAGAGAGAGAGAGAGAGAGAGTAGAGAGAGAGAGTAGAGAGAGAGAGAGAGGGAGAGAGAGGAGAGAAGGAGAGAGAGAGGAGAGAGAGAGAGAGAGAGAGAGAGAGAGCAGGAGAGAGAGAGCAGGAGAGTATGGAGAGATGGGAGGAGAGATGAGAGTAAGAAAAGTAGAAGAGAGAGAGAAGATGAGAGAGAGAGATGGAGAGATTGAGAGAGAGAGAGAGAGAGAGAGAGAGAGAGAGAGAGAGAGAGAGGAAGAGAGAGAGAGAGAGAGAGAGGAGAGAGAGAGAGAGAGAGAGAGAGAGAGTAGAGAGAGAGAGAGAGAGAGAGAGAGAGAGGAGCGAATTAGGAGAAAGAGAGAGAGAGAGAGCAAGAGCAGAGAGAGAGAGAGAGAGAGAGAGAGAGAAGAGAGAGAGAGAAGAAGAGAGAGAGAGAGAGAAGAGAGCAGAAGAGAGAGGAGAGGAGAGAGAGAGAGAGAGAGAGAGAGAGAGAGAGAACGAGAGTAGATGAGAGAGAGAGAGAGAGAGAGAGAGAGAGAGAGGAGAAGAGAGAGGAGAGAGAGAGACGAGAGAGAGAGAGAGAGAGAGAGAGAGAGAGAGAGATGAGAGAGAGAGAGAGGAGAGAGAGGACTATCAACAAACAGAATAACCGCCTTGCCCCAAAATGGTCTATCACATCGCACACCTAACAACGAGAGAATCAAATACCCATTCAACAATTCAGCTTTCAAAAAAACAAGAGACTCTCAAAAAAAAAAAAACAAGAGACTAAAAAAAACAACACTCTAAAAAAAAAAACCACAGACTCAAAAAAACCACAGACTCTCAAAAAAAACAACAAGAGACTCCCTCTCAATTAAGAACCCATCATCCTAGGCTTAACTTTCATAAGACACATTTATAACATTCACCCCCACATAAACAATATTACCTCTTGAGCCACACATAAATTAAACAGGAAGAAAACACTAGCTGGGACAAATTTTGGGTGACACAAAGATTCAATCACAATAGTATAAAGTCAATATGTCCATCCGATCTTAAACTATGCATCACCCACCTGGGCATCCATAATATCACAGTCCAACATTAAAAAACTAGAGGTTGATCAAGACAAAGCTCTCAGAATAATAATAACATTCTGCCTTCCTTTCACACACATCCACCACCTACAAACTGAAATATAATTTTATCCTATAGGGGTCAATCTTAATATGATAAGCTGCCCATTTTACATCAAATCACTCTCAATAGACCACCACCTACACCAAACATTGCAGCAACCCTCTGCCCCAAGCATGGAAAAAATCACACTAGCTACATACTATTGTAACATACAACACACTTCCTCTTTCCCACCACACCCAGACACTCCCATCATCAAACACATCTACACATTTAGCACAAAGAGCAATCTCTCAATATCTAAACACAATATTTCAAGTGTTTCCACCAAAAATATCTCCCATATAACGAACTTTGGACGGTCAAACCAGAAAAATGCTGCCCTGTCTCCCCTCTGGACTTCATTCCTTCCCTTCGGGATAATAAATTTAGATTTCATAATGCTCCCTCCCCCTACTGTCAAAGATCCCCTCCCTGACAAATGATGACATAAGACGCACCTTACTAAACTTTTCAGACCGAATGGACATCAGACACAACTTCAATACACACAACACACCCTTCAATAAAATTGAGGAAATTTTTATTAGATTTATAGTATATTTTATCCTTGTGCTTTATTTACTAAAATTCTTTAAAATATTTTAATTATAAGGACCCAAATGATTTTAGTTCCTAATTTTAGTCACAATTTTTTATCAAAGCACAGGAACTTGTAACCATTAAATTAATTTTGAGAATAATGTTTTTTATTTTTATCCCAAAATTCATTTGGTAATACAGGACTTGAAAAATGGTAGTTTATCACATTCAGTGGACAAGGTTGGAAAAAAACTGACTAAATGCTCATCTCTAGATGCATTTAATTCTGCTTCTTTCTTCTGATTCTTCCAATAAAACCCCAAGGTTCAGATCCTTTTTTTCTCTGCCAACTTCTGGTAGTCATGTCTTTAACCTAACTTTTTTTCTACCAACTCCTAATAGTCATATGTTTAGCCTGATAGCCTAGATATTTTGTGGAAAAAGAGAAATCTGTCTTTGTTGAAAGTAGGGACCGACCGGGGCGGGAATTTTGCCGGGGCCGGGGCTGCTCCTAATTAGCGGGGCGGGGGCCGGGGCCGGGGCCGGGGCCGGGGCCGGGGTTAGCTAAAATTAGAAATGTAAGTCAAAAACACTGAAAGTTTTAAAACTTAGGATGAAAATTAAATATAATTTCAATTAATTAATAATTTTAATTATAAAAAAGGAATACATTTAATTAATTCAATTAAATAAATATTTTCGAAATTTTTTTAGAAAATAATTGATTTTCTAGAAGAATAAGTTTTTTATAAAAAAATATATATTTTTATATATATATATATATATATATATATATATATATATATATATATATATATATATATATATATATATATATATATATATATATATATATATATAGAGATATATGGGGCTTTGTCTCTATTTATGCTATATATATATATAACTATATATACGGTATATATATATATATATATATATATATATATATATATTTAATACTACAATAATCTTGTGCCTCTGCTACTTTTCTCCTAATAGAACAGGTTTTCACTCTTTTCTTTCAATATCTTACTACTTCTCCACGAGACTGATATATCTTCTCATCCAAATCTGAGGCTCTCGATTTAGGGGATTTCAATGTACACAACACTGGTGGTTGGGATCCTCTCATACTGATTTAGGTGGGGAGAGGCCGAATCATTCAGCATTCTCAACGATCTAGAGCAACTAATCAAAGAACCTACACACACATTCCGGGATCGTCCTAACCAATTCTTGAACACACTTGACCTATGTTTCACAACAAGTCCTTCTTTCTATAAATACACCATTTTCGCTCCTATTGGTAAATCTGACCACAACCTTATATCTCTTAATTTCAATACTTTCTCTCCAACAGCTCCATCCTGCCCTATGCGTTTTTTCTGGCACTTTGATCGGGCTGATTGGGGGGCCTTGCGTCTCTTCTACGCTAACTATAATTGGAATGACTGCTTTAACTCTGATGACGCTTGGCTGCACTAAGGTGGGAGCTGTAATCGTTGAGGGATGAGTGATTCGTTCATTCCTTCTTCGACTAAATCTTTCTCTTCTCATAATCCATGGTTCAATCGTGCTGGTTCTCTGGATATTCAGGCTAGAGACAGCGCGTATCCAGAGTCGTTCTCCTATCACTCTCGCTAATTTTCACTCAGCTAGAAATCGCTGCATGGATACTCTTCTACGAGCAAGCGGGCTTTCATCAAACGAAAGTGCGCTAACCTCCTTGGATCTCTTACTGACAAATTTTCTCGCCTCTTGCCAAAAACATCTCCAACAACTTCAATAATCCTTTCCTCCTCTTATTCGATCTGATGGCTCTGTTGCTAACTCTCCACCTGAAAAGGCAATTTCCTCTGCCTCCTATTTTCCTCTAACTCAACCTTGGACGATTCTGGCATTCCTCCTCCTCCTCCTTCTCCTCTCAGGCGTCCTATGTCTTTGCCTGTGATTACATTTGATCGGATGCATGGGCTCCTGAATCTATAAACGTTAGGAAGGCGGCTGGCCCGGATGGCAATACTCCCCGAGTTTTGAGGGAATGTGCTTACGTGCTGACCCAGCCCCTCGTTCAACTATATTCTATATGTCTCAATACTAGCACTTTCCCTCAGTGTTGGAATCACGCACATGTCCAACCTGTTCCGAAAAAAAGAAGCCGCTCTGATCCTTCTAACTATCGCCTATAGCTCTCACTTGTATTCTATCTAAGATCTTTGAAACACTTCTTAACTCTCACTTCTTAGACCATCTGGAAACTCATTCTCTTCTTTCCGATCGCTAGTACGGCTTTCGGCGTTCAAGGTCTACTGGCGATATACTTTCCTATTTAACCGATTTATGGTTTTCCGCTCTTAGGAACTACGGGGAGACTTGCGTGGTGGCGCTTGACATATCCAAAGCATTTGACCGGGTATGGCACGCGTCACTGCTCTCCAAGCTCCCCTTCTTTGGGTTTCCTCCTTCTCTTTGCTTGCTTATATCTAGCTTTCTTTCAAGTCGCTCAATATCAGCTGTGGTTGATGGAGCGACTTCTTCTTCTTTTTCTGTCAATAGTGGTGTTCCTCAGTGTTCTGTCTTATCTCCTACTTTATTTTTACTTTTTATTAATGATCTTCTCACCTGCACATCTAACTCTATACACTCATATGCCGATAACTCGACCCTTCACTCTTCAACTCATTTCAATTCTGCTCCTTCTTTTACTTCTAGAATTACCTCTCGTCTTAATCTTTCCGATTCTATTCTCGCTGATCTGGATAGAATTTCCGATTAGGGTCGTCTCAACCTTGTGAAATTCAATTCTTTAAAAACTCAACTTCTACAAATCTCCCTCTCTAAAACACTTTCTAACTTTTCTATATCTTTCGACGGTTCTCTTGTCTCTCCTGTTGACAATATAAAAATTCTTGGCCTTAACATAAACAAAAAAATGTCTTGGAAACCTCACATCACAACGGTTGCTAGAGCGGCTTCAAAGAAACTGGGAGTTCTGTTTAGACTGCGAGACTTTTTCCTCTTCTCAGTTACTCCAGCTATACAAGGGTCTCATCCGCCCTTGTATGGAGTACTGTTCTCATATCTGGGGGCTCCGGTTTCACTCGGCTTTTGGACAGGGTCGAGTCAAAAGCCAAAAGGCTTATAAACTGTTCTGTACTTTCCAGTTCACTTGACCCTCTATCTTTGCGGCGCGATGTTGGTGCTTTATCTCTTTTCTATAGGTACCACAGCGGCAGGTGTTCGAGGGAACTTACCACTCGCGTACCACCACCTTTACCACGCGCCCTCGTAACACAAGGGGTGCTGTGTCGCGCACGAGTTTTGTGTGGATCTTATTACTCCAGGCTAGTTCGCTGCTGTGCTTCCTTCTTTCCTCCACCTCTGTTCTGTGGAATTCTCTTCCATATTCTGTGTTTTCCTGCTGTATTTAATCTCCCTCTTTAAGATACCGTCTGTGCTCATCTGCGTAGTTTGTGTTAGCGGATGAAACTTTGGTGTGCAACACCCCCTCGCTGAATAGGGCTCTGCCCATGAGTGGTGGTGACAACTGCTATAAATTATATATATATATATATATATATATATATATATATATATATATATAGCATATATATATATATATATATATA